>JAXGGS010459930.1:0-11657 GCA_035585475.1 Armandia brevis
CCAGCGATAGCGAGTACTTCGGTTATGGGATACTTCCCAAGTACACTGGATTTTCTATATCGGCACCACTTAATGTTTGATTTGATGAAGAAAGCACCCCACAATCCCTACAAGTATAGCAATTGACAATCACGCCACGTGCACACATATCAAAAGCGCGGTCACTAGTTGGAGCGAAATAATTAAAATCTTAAAAGCGCGAAGTATATCGTCATTAATCATCCTAGATGTGCCGCTTACCCCGAATACACCCAGTCCTATGAATGGTATCAGTTCAATCAGGTACCAGGGATTGTGGTATTCGATGTTAAACATCACGAGATGATCGTTTCCGAACGGGTTGAACGATCTGAGAACGAACGCTGCGGCGAGGGCGCAGAAGAAGGATCGCCAGAGTGTCTTCAGCGGAAAGTAGTAACTCACCTAAAAATAACGAAAAAAAACCCAATGTCATTTAGTGAACGCTTCATGGTCCCGATTCTTACGGTGAGCAATCCATAATTTGAGGTGGGATAGAGAGAAGTTAACGATGTGTTCACTATATACACGATGTATTCTAGTGTAACAACAACACCGGTAGTAAAATGGAATTCTGTTTTAAAGTTTGATGAAACATATTACATACCTCTTCTAAACTGAATAATACTCCCCCTATAGGAGCTCCGAAGGCAACACTCACACCGGCTGCTGCAGCGGCAGACAATATCTAAAAGGTTTTAAAACATCGGTATAAGCACCTTACGTCAAAGCAAATACGCCAGCAAATACAAGGAAGGAAAATACACGTGTCTCGCCGGTGTTGAGCGTGCGTACCTCTCTCTTCTTGGCTTCGTTTTTCCCGTACTTGGGGAAGAGGTACGAGAATATATTACCGCAGCAACAGGCTACATGGACGAGAGGCCCCTCCTTTCCGAGGCTGAGGCCCGCAGACACGGCCAGCATCATGCACACAGACTTAATGATCAGCGTCCACTTACCAAGGTAACCTCGGATGATGAAACCACTCAAAATCGTCTTGATCTATAAACAAAGAATTAGTTATTTTATAAAGCAAAAAAGTCTATAAAACTTCGTTGTATGGGACGTCAAGGATCTACATATGTACGAAGTAGACAATAAATTCACCCATCGAATAGTAGGCTACAATATTGTGGCACTTGAATACAGAAAATTGTGGAAGATAGGCGAAAACAATTACACTTTACCTCAGGAATTCCTGAGCCGCACGCATAGGGAGCAAACACTCTGACCAGCATCACTGCTAAGGTGGCAAAAAGCAGACACCACACTACGTACATCAAATAACTAATGATGTACGCTCCTGCTCCGCCTATGTCATTCAAACCAAATAACTCCGGCCATGTATACCACTGAAAAAAAATAAGAACAAGAAAATAGCATCTATAATTCGTTCTCTTATTATGAGTGAGTAGCAACATATCATTGAGTATATCACTTATCACCCATTGATCCACTTATTTTTACCGATTCACTAATCGTACTTAAGATGATAATCTCTAATTGAGCTTAGTTACCTGAGAGCAGCCTTTCTGTTCGTCGAAGGTCGTATCGTTAGCGACCCAGCAACATTGTTCTCTGTTTAACCAAAACGCTTCAATGCAAATTCCCAGTTTCAAATCAAACATCCAGGAAGAGCCGATGTCAATTATGGCAGCACATACACCTGCGATGAAGATTCATCCAATTAAGGATAACCGTGTCAACATTTGGCGGTTAAAAAAAATAAAATATCCAGACATGAGTTTTAATTTATTAAACAGAATATTAACATTAGAAACTAACCTGCGGCACAGCCGACAAGTAAGACACACACCCAGCCGGACCAGGCGTCATGGGCACTTTTTACTTTCTCAAAGCAGTTGTCCTGCCTTTTCTTGGTGATCTGTCGGTGTCGTGTGCGATCGCGACCGATGTCTCGTAACCAGTCGATCGTGTGGAAATCGTCATATTGACCAATTCCTGCAGGGAGATCCTCCCCAAGTGTGTCCATCAAGTTGGTAGAACCTGAAAGAAATTAAGAGGTGGTGAAATGGCGACAAAACTCGGAACAAACACGATAAATATTCAAAGCATGCAGATATATAATCAAAGGATTGAATAAATGAATTGAATTTTTCTTGAATTCAATTATGTATGATGTTGCAAGTAACTCTTGCAAAGTGAGTCATCCGAAATATCTATAAAATCATAGCATCTATAAAAATGCATTAGTTTGCCTGAATATAATTCACTATCATCATTCATCGATAGACCATAGTACAGATTATTCATCAAGTTGGTATGCAATATTATGAAATATGTACTGGTACTGGTAGACCTGCATAGTGGAACGCTGTGATATATATGTACATGTGCATGTACACACGCATGGGTACATGTAAAAAGTACCTGTATATAACGTGTACTGCGCATGTAAACAACCACGATATACAGAATGCTGTATCAATAAGTACCGATAATATGCTAAATCGCCATATACAGGAAATGACAGCGCGATGTTCGGAAACCTTACGAAATCTAACCCACGATCAGAATTTTCCTGATTGGTAAAAAATGATCATAATGATCGCAAGACTGGCATTTTAGTCTCACCATATTGTTCGTAGTCCAAGTCCAACTCGGACAAATCTGCAGCACTAGACACACTGGCATACTGGGAACGTTTGTAACTCCGAGTGGAGCTAATCAACGGCTGGTTTTCTCCCTCCGTGTCGCTCACATCCGATGACTGGCTCATCATAATCAAATCATAACCATTCACATCACTGCCATAATCGTATAGACCACGAGTGGATTTAATAGCTGTGGTATGTGTTTTTGTGCATCTGTTTATGCACAAGGATTTCCTGAATTGAATTCACATCATCTTCCTTTCTCGCTACTTCACATAATCAAAGCACAAGAGATTGAACTGCTGGACATGTACATGTACATGTACTTGGTAGATCCATATACGATCGACTGCGTATCCTTTAGGGAAACTGTTTCAGTGGTAGACGGCCGAGGACCCTGGCAGGCCCTATCAAACTCCAGGCGACCTAGACTGATGTTGCATGTGCTGTTCACACAGTTTAACTCACGTGACCTGTTAATTATCCGGCTTGTGATAAGAGCGTCCGCGTTAAGTTATCAATCATCAACATGATGTTTTACCTAAAATCAGGCGTTAATGATCCTTAACGAAATATCGTTCTATTTCTAACCGTGCGCTGTCCACGCTTAAGCTTACGCGATTTGCAAGTCATTATACATGTATAACCAAACCTAATAATAATTATTCAATACATTTTGGATCTGGCAAACACTGAACTACCGGCATTGTCAACAACGTCTGCGTTTTAATGTCAGCAGAGGCCAATACAATTCTGATTTCTGATCCAATCGTACCGATAGTCATTATATCATATCAGCTTTACAATTCAGTTCTATCTATTTCTCTTTCATTAGATTTCACATCTGCTCCAATGTTTAAATTTAAACAAAGTGTTCACAAAGCATTGAGTAAATTTAAGGGGGCAATTAAGGCAAGAGAACCAAACAATTTATGAATTAAAGATTAACAATTAGGACCACCATGTCCGCATGTACACGCCGGCCATATTATCGTGACTTTTAACTCACATACATGATCCCTTAAACCGTCCACGCATACCTGGTACTTATATAAGGCAAGGACGTAGCCACACAAGTTAAGCCAACATGTTTACACACGTACATGTACAACATGCGTATATATGCTGAAGGAACAATTTGATAAGATTTCAGATCAATCTATCGCCACAGGTTTTTCAAGTGACTGATTATCTCCCGCGCAGCAAAACTAGCCAGGGAACAGTAAAACAGTAAATCAATAAATCGAGCCATCCTCGACAAACTGCACAACTCCATAAATCAACACGCCCCCGTTTTAACCGTTATATAAAAATGGTTATGTAAAAAAAAGGCATCAGTCCGAGGGATGCATAAAAGTTGCATTCCTGACGGCAGTGAAGTTGATAAAATATTCCATATTGGCAGATAACTAATCGGATGTCAAATTACCTTTAAATATAATAATTCAATAAAGATAACACCATAAGCAATGTACACCTAACTGATATATGTATGCATGAGCACGCACATTTAATTCAGTGGGTCAGGTATGTCTAACGTGGACATGGTCACCTATAAAAAGCCAGTTAACCAGTGGGGCGTATCCAATCATTGCTATACACGTAAAAGGGGTGGTTCTCGTTAACCGTAGAAAGAAAACTTTTAGGCTTATACATACCGTGCTCGCGCTTCTTTGTTTTAGTCGAAGCTCCATTCCTAAATGTTTTAAATGTTTTTATATCAGAATCCAGGGGCAAATCGTCACTATTCGCTTCCATTCCAAGGTCAAAATGGGACCATCGGAAAATATCCCAAGACCAACCAAATTCGCATTCAACTACTCATTGGATCACTTTTATGGAGAAATAAACATTAGATTTACGCACAAACTGAAAGACTTTATCCCACTATTGCTTCTCACGTGTCTTCTCAATAACACTAAAAATTTACATGAATAAACAACGAGACCGAATTGATATCGACGTCATCTAAAATGCCACTTGTTTACAAGTGAAAACAAGCAAACAAACGTGTGTGATCAAAATGGAAAGGTAGAGCTGACTGCGGCCGATGTCACTTCAGTATAGTTTGTTAAATGCACGTGTAATGGCCTAGGTCTGTAAACATTGTATATTCCCATAATTATCCTTTATCACTTTTCAATGTGAGGGAAGTGGAATTACATGAGTGAAATATGAACCGACTGGTGTGTCATACGCAAATGCAGCGACTTCTGTAAATGCCTTCTTTGAGATTTTCCCAAAACAGAAGCCTGGATAGCTTTCAGCCATGCAACCTATGTTCAAAACCAATACAGTACTTCCTAACCTCATCGCAAGTACATGTACATGTACTATCAGCTGAGTGGGAGAACTGAATGACATACAGGTAGGTAACACACTTGTATATATGCTTGTATTTCAAAACAAAGATCCAACATTACAGAAAGAACATATTGGGAGCTGTATTTGTTGAAATTCGAATATATTCCGATTCTTGTTCAATACTGTAGGACAATTCAGTAAAGCCATGACAGCTGTCAAACATATCATAACCATTGCAGTCATTTCTGACAAATGTCATGAAATTCGGGTCACTCACCATTTTCCAACCGACTAGACCCGGGGAACTGATAGTACAACTCCTCGTATTCCACATCATCGTCCTCTAATTGAGGAGAAGTATCCTCTTGTGCACTACCGTTAGCAGCATTGTTTATAAGCTCCGGCTCGGACTGCATTGTGTAAAACTACAAATCTGAAGGCATTGTTTCAATCAGCCTGCACACAGATACGGTAGCTTATCTGCTCATCCTATGAAAACCCGGTTTACTGTGACATCATTAAACGCTGGTAGCTCATACAGCTCTCAATGTGCTGGCAAAAGCTTCATTATCAATGGCCACTCGTGGCAATTATGTCGATCATAGTTGATCGCATATCTATTCCCTGTCATACTCGCTAATAATAGCGCATCGCTCGCCGTTCAAGCGATGCGCTGATACCATCCCGTACATAGGTTCCAGGTGGTTAATTTACAATTCAAATTGAAGCGTGCACTATGCCAGCAATATTCACGTGGTAGAATTCAAAAGGATTAGGTAATCGTTTCGCTTATCCTCTATTTATTTCCTATGAAGTATAACCCGTTTCAGATCCGCAAGAGCAATTTGATCATGCTTGTCGGGGGAATAAGTTTACTACACAGGTAGTGCTAATGCGATTACCGGTACTCCTGTGCGCATCTAAACGTGCTTTTGGAACATGATGATTAATACTATGTATGGAATAGAATAGAATGCTCGTGCATATGGGAAATCATTACACCAGTATCTCTGAGCACTAGGGTAAATGACATTGATACGTGTATACGGTAAAACATATAAAGACAGGTAAACCGCGCACCTTGTCACTGGATAACTAATGTGTACGGGTAGATATGTGCAGTGGCCAGTCAGTTGTGACTATAGTATAAAACACAAACACGTCTCAAATTTACCACGGACCTACATGTACGAAGCCGATGAGACATCGCTTCACCGTGCAAGCATAGTACATGTATGAGAATCAGTTATCATTACCAGTGATACACGTATTAATGATAGCTCTTAGCATATGGATGTTATGGTTTCATTTCTGCATCAGTGAAGAAAAACGAACCTTGGATGATTGATTTCTTTTTAACAGTGAAATATCAAGGTAGAACCGGAGTAAACCCTTAGGAATGGCCTGTGAAAATGCTTAATTTGAGTTTCATCAACACTTGCGAATTTACACTACGAGGTGTTTCCGCTAGTGATATTTAGAATGATCCTTGGCTGTAGAAGATTTACTAAGAGGACCGATTGCTCAACCTGCCAACTGGTCAAGTTTTATAATAAAGCTTCACCAAATAAGACGTCATCGACATTAGGAGGGGTTTAATGTGGATGTCCGTCGTGCAACTCGACTTGATAGATTTCAAACAGCATGACGACAGGCCGAAGAGTCCAGGTATACAATGTACCGGTGGTTGTGATCATATGTAAACCGGGTGCATGAACGAAAACTGCATAAAAAAGTTCATGCATAACATATTCAGTAATTACTTATTGTAAGTGTTACTGCTTAATGTTTTTAACTTTTATGCATGTGTGATATTATAGGGTTGCAAGAACCTGGATGTACATGTTCATGCACTGATCAAAAATATTTGCCGCAAAGCTGAGGACGATGCTGACATTTGCAGCACACCCTTGTCAAATTCAATCAGCTATGCAGGGATGCTGTCACTGACAGCAGCTATTAACACTTTTTATAAGTGGCTGTAGTCGATGCACATACCTTGGGATTTATCCGCCAAGTCTTGGTACTCAAACCGCGAGTCCGTAGTGATGTCCAACATTTCTTCGTCTGTGCTGCTACCGTGCTCTGAGATTAGTCCATTTGATCCTACAGCTCTGTATCTTGTCTGACTTGTTGCCATCTCATAGATCAGGGTATCCGTTTCCATTCCATGGATATTTCTTTGTGGATTTCGTAGTAATCTGAGGGTTTATAAAATATACATGTACATGAAACATACATATCTATGGGTAGCTGATACATCGATCTTTCGCAGTTTTTATGTGGTTGGAATTAAATCAGGACTCTTTACGTATCCAAGATGTTAGAAACAATTGATGATTACCATGTTGCTATTCTGAAATCTGAACCCACTGACTACTAGGGCCTGCTAAAGATAAATAGCAGTGATCTATGATTGCCATTTTTATCTCATTCGGCCACTAAATTCTAAGGTATATATGTATGTTTATATCATATATGCAGGTATTCATGGGGTAACCAGTTCTATTGACGCAATAACTATAAAATGAGGATACATTCTACATGTAGGCCAATGTGCTGGTCATTGCATTCCACTGATTCTATCGTACATTGGGAGGATGAGGGTGATATTGAATAATCTGGAAGTTTTAAATATGAAAATTATCTCATACCATATGCAGCAATTGCGTTAATGTATGTGTCAGGTGAGACAGCTAAAATGAATCAGGGCCACATGACAGATGGTAAACAGTTCTTGGCCGCAAGAAAAAGGGGTGGTGCTGTTAGACAATGCATCTTTTTACGTATAAATGGAGAACCTACGGTTTTTTGTTTGTATTCAGACGATCCTTGAGTAGCTTCAGTCAGTAAATAGGGCCGGCTATTACCTCAGTATCGATTCTATAGGCCTCAAATAATAATAAAAAAGATATGGTCAACTCATTTCGTTTCCATTCACTAATGTAATCGGACTGAATTTCTGCGAGATGTTGATTGGATAAAATTAAAATCTGGGGGAAATACTTTCGCTGCAGTGAGTATGGTCCGGTTAACACGTTCAAACGAAATGCTCTCATACTACTGTATTACATACACTACTTAATACAATCGGCTAAGCATTTTAAGATATCTGTTTGGTGAGCAAGAACGGCAAGAAAATTGAGGCTTCACCAGGCATAATCGCCCTAAAGTCGAGGACCAAGTTTCAGTGATCAAATACGTCAATGTGTTTAACCCTATCTGTTACAGGGGTTCGAAAAAAAGTTTAAGGCATTCGATAACAGAAAACCCGGGCCTACTCGTACAAACAGCAATTAAGTTTTAATAATCGAGTCAGTATCAATAAAATGACATCTCTCAAAAATTATCATTTGTTTTCGAGCTTCATTAGGTATAATGATATAGAACAACAAATAATAGTCCATGAACGTTTTATTATTAAACAGTTCTATGCTGTTCACAATAAGAAGTCAGAAAGCATAGTCCTCTTGAAAACTCAACCATATAAATTCTATATTGTACTATAATGTGACCGAAGAATTTTGGAATGACAAAGCGTGCTATACGGGTATTCTTATCATTATAATATCGAACTGAGAATCATATAGAATAGATTTGTTCAAACTCGGGTATGCAATATTCTAGAATTATAAGATTTTACAAATCAAGACATTTGTAGGAGTAATCATACAGTATTGCAACTTATTAAAATTTTATATTTCCTATATCAAAACTCTGTCTGCCACCATATCTGACTCTTAGATAAACCTAGGGGACGCATACATAAATAATGTATATAATGCTATAAATGAAACGTATTCATACCACGTCATTATCAAATAACATCTAAATTTAGAAAAATAATAATATGGCGTTAAGTTCTTTAAAATTATTCCTATATCACGTTATTGGTTATTCTAAAAAGCATAGATTAAGTTGAACGAGCAGACTATTTCAACAGCAGCTGACCTGCCCTGAAAGCTACTTTTCAAGTATGACACACACACACATGGAAGATCAGAGGAGATACAGTTTTGTGTGGAATGTTTCACCTAACTCAGACGCAACTGTTCATCAACATAAGGACATACAAATTCAGAGAATTTTTACAAGAATAAACTTAAATTTAGAGTGAGTAGTATTGCAACTATCTGACAATGTACAGCAAAGAACCCTGAAAAAAATACAAACTTTTCAGGAGTATGCATGCAAGTTTTACATTAAGCCTTTACAATAAGCTGAGGCTTTGGAGTTTAAGTGCAAAATACCAGTACATGCATTTCTCAATTGACTGCAACATCGAGTGCATAAGGGGTAATCCCATAAGGGAAGTCAGCTGGATAATACATTGGATAATCTGAACCATAAATGACGAGCTCTCTCGTTGTAAAACAGATACCTTTACAAAAAAGGTTCCATTCCATACCATAGCCGTATACCTCTGTCAAAAATCAGCTTACAATTTACAAAGCGATGCAAATTTCAAACAGTTACATATTAGTACAGGTACATAGTTTCTGGTCGTGTACATTGAGAACACGCCACGTTTGCATTGCACTAAGATCCAGTGATATCGGCGAAAACAACATTGATTAGTACAAGCATGAGTCACATCTACAAACACTTAGTAGAAACCTACACATCAGTACAATATGGTTCGATACAAAACGGCACCGCATCAATGGTTTTGGCTTCAGATACACGTATCAAAATAGACAATGGTCAGCTCAACCCATGCAAAAAGATGAACAATATTAAATGCTTGTTTTTTTAAATTTGAAGCATAATCATGCTCAAAGGCACCATTCACAACACGGTGTCATAAAATGGAGTTAGTTGGTGACTTGCACAAAAATGGTTTTCTTTATCCACAAAGGAAGAAGAGGAAAAATGAACACAATCTTGCACTCAATTGTAACAAAGCAACATATTATCATTGAAAGACATTCTAAATATATGGAGGAAAATATATAATCACACCATGTAGAAAACAAGTGAGAATGATGTGAACAATGGGAATAACTTGAAAACAATCAACACAGAAAATCAATAGAGCGAATAATACCCAACGATCAATTGTTCAACTCATTTTATCTTTCAAACTCGAGAGGAAGCAAAAATAAGCAAAACACCGCTCACCCGAGGATAACGAAATACCCACTCCACAATGCTCATAGCAGCAAACAGACGTACACCTTGACATATTTACTGGGAGTTGTAAGCTCATAGCTTTCTGTGTGATTACTCGAACGTTACAGAGTAGCGACATACACGTACATGTACATGTGCTCTCGGCACTTGGTTTATATATCTAATATATCACACAGATCATGGTTCTCCAGTTGTACGAAACAACTACAAATTTAGATAACACTGTGGACATATAACATGCATGCCCGATTCCAAAATTTACACATTACATTTCGACTATTATATTCCAGTTAGTGTTAAAATTAGGTATTTATAAAATTCATCTAGTAGACGTCTTTATGACTCATAAGGTTGGATAGCAGCTGTAGACTGGCGACACGCCGCGTGTTTTACCGTCACTGGCTGGCGGCGAGAGGCGGTGTGACGTTTACCACGGCCTGGTGGAAGCACCGCCGGCCTGCTGCTGCCCCTTCGAACGCGGCTGATCCTCCTGTAACAAACAGCACAGGTGTCAGTTAACTACGCGACATTACACGTGCTCGATCAATCAATCAATCAATCAAGCAACCATCGATCTGAGCGTGAATATCATAAGTAAGACAAATATAGTGGGGGTTTACGTTACCTCAGCTCCGTAGGCCTCTCCGGTGATGGGGTTGAATCCACCTTGAATGAAACAGGAGAGGGTGTATGTGATGATTTCATTCGGTGCAGGTGCCGCAATTACACGAGAATCAATTTACGAGAACTGTTCAAACTTGTTCAATAAACAATGGCAATGGCAAGTGTAACTTTTAACTACGATCAATCATTCACTCATTCTTGCATTCACAATTTGCACAAGTACGTATTAAAAGTCTCTGACAAGGTGCTCTGATATAGTAAACATTAGAGAAGCCATTCGCATTGTGATACTTGTTATAGCTTAATCACTGCAGGTTTGATGTTAGCAATTTGCTACCTCCCAACATTGATTGGCCAACGCCCGTCAATTCACGTAAAAATATGATTAATTGTATATTTATCTGGAATCAACAGAAAACTGATTGAATCAGAGGTTTTATGTACAAGTACATTACACTATCTACACAATGAGGTTAGGCTGAGATGTATTTTGTCTCATCTTCTCACGTCATCTAGTTTGTTATGATGGCTACATGTATGACCCTATGATGTTCTTCCACCGGTTAATCAAACATGCGGTATTGATCACAGCTACTCTACTTAAAAAATCGATGAGTGTAGTAAATGATGGTGATGTCAGCTGTACCGGTGAAGCAGCCTTCTAAGATCCTATACAGATACACATATATGACAAACTAGTATACGCTACGATTAACACATACATGTACAGTACGTCTGAAATAGGAAATGAAGGCGCACGTTTAATTGTGGCTTGCGATCCCATCTAATGAGACTTTCTTGGCGTCTTCCGTTCAGAGCAAGGACGTGTACGGAGGCGAAATATAAGCTAGACTAAGCGTTACTAAATATAAAAACATAAAACGCTATGAGCGCCCGCGTGTAGTAAATGCGTGAAATTTTCCTGAGATAAACTAAATCAAAAATATCTAAGCGATTTAAATA
>JAXGGS010460041.1:0-11656 GCA_035585475.1 Armandia brevis
CAAAATTAGAAAATGTATCAAGGATGGCCATTTGGTTTTCTTTAAGACCTTGCGCATCACATGCTGATTTAACAAGCGATTTTTTGGTTCCTTGATCACCGCAAATCCCCGAAAATGCTAGGACTAAGCGGTTGTATGGCATGGCTTTTTCGATACGTGAAGGATCAAAACCACGACCATAGACGGACCAGTCGGATAAATAGCCACTCACAATGCCATTGTTGAAATGATCGGGTTTTGCAGCTTTTGAGGTTGTAGGGGTTTTGCCTTTGACCGTACCGGTTGTTTTTACATCAGAGTTGGTTGGGGGTGGCTCTTTACCTGAATTCTCTTTATCCTCGGATACTTCATCTGGAGTGACTTCATCAACGGAGTCTCCTCCGGTTTGGGGTGGTGGAGGTAGGTTTGTTAATCCAGCGTATTCAATATCACAGGCGAAGGAGCCAAAATTCACTTGAGAGGTGCAGCTGTCGTCGTCTATTCCAGAAAGTCCTGTGCCAACCCCGCCAAAGCCAATAGTTACGGTATCTCCAGTTTTGATGGATCCATTCCAGCTTTTGTTGCTTACCCGGACATATCCATCGCTAGTCACTTCCATATTTGCGGTACCCCAAGGAGATACTCCGCTTAAACCATCAGGTTTTTTGAAAAGAATTTCCCATGAAGTAACCGATTTAGCAGAAGGGTTTGAAATCTCAATGCGCCCATTGAAACCGTTAGCCCATGGTTGTCCTACAATTAATAACTTAACGTTGAGAACGTTGAGAGTCTCTCCACTCTCGGTTTCCTCTACATCAGGTTTTTCAGTTACCGTATTTTCTGTATTACCTGAAGCGGTATTTCCTTCATCGGCTGGCTTATTATCTTCAACGTCTGTTGGTACAAAATCTTCTTCTTGATAAGCTTCTTTCTCATCCTTAGTAATTCGATTGTTTTCTGCAAAGCCTTCCCATGTGCGCCCGTTAACGACTTCTTTGTTATGGTATGAGCGGTCATCGTAGAGGATGATACATTTCTTGCCTGCATAACTACAATCTCTTAGATCATTGACTTTATCAAGAGCACCTTCTCCTGTAAATCCAATGGTGAATGATTTTCCTGCGGAAATTCCCGCAAACCAATCTTCCATTGCAACGACATATTCATATTCATTTCCTTCTACTTTGGCTCTCTTTACTTTAGCGTTATAGAAGCTGGAAGCCTTTAGCGCCTCAGATTTGAAAATCAATTTATTGTTGGTGGAAGATAGTGCTTCTTTGGTAAGGTTGTATATGGTTAATGCACCGTTGTAACCAGCCCAAGCATCTTCGGGAGAGCCCCAAGTATTGAGAGCGCCAAAAACCAAAACTATATTGCCTTCATCCAAAGCGCCTTGAAGCACTTTCTTTGTTTCAGTTTTTCCCGTTTTTTCGTTAACGACGTCAACTTTTTGGTTTAGTGTTTTGGCAATTTCTTTAACCGCTTCGGCATCACTTGCCATAATGCGAGCTTTCTTGCCCAAAGCCTTTTCAAATGCTTCATGGTAGCCTTCACTATTAAGCGTCACTTCACAATTCGCATTGCCCTCAGGGCAGTTGACATTAAAGGTATCAAGTACTTGATCAAAAGCGTCTGCTCCATTAGGGCTGAATTCTAAAGACAGTAGCTCTTTTCCAGATAGCGTATCTAATGCATATTCTTTTAATAGTGGCTCAAAGGCGGTTTTTACGTTTTCTGCGTATTTTTCAACGAGGACTTCTACTTCTACGTCTTCTTTGTTTTCGGCAGCTTTATAGTCTTCAACAACACTTGCGGCAACCATTTCAGAGAATGAGGTGATATTTATTCTTCCACTATCCGTAATGTCTTGTGCCGTAGCAATGGCTCGGTAGAATTTAGCGGGCTCTACTGAGGTATCTGTGACGGTCATAATATAGGGGGCATCTGAGCTGTCTAGGTTTTCAACCGTGAACGAGCCAGAGATATCGGTTTTCCCTGTTTTGACTTCAGCACCTTCCATGGTGGTGATAACCAGTGCAGACATCGCCAAAGGAGCTCCTGTTGCAGCAGTTCCAGCAATGCTTCCAGAGTTAACTTCGGGTGAGGTAGTGCCTCCATCAACGCCACCGCCACAAGCAGTAAGCGCAGCTAAACAAGTAAGAAACAAGGTTTGCTTTATGGTTTGCACGTTTTCTCCGTTAGGTTCTGATTCGTTGCTCTCGCAAACAATATGGTTTTATATTAATTTATATAAAGAATAATCAGTAGCGTTATTCTGCAAGACAATTTTTTTAGTCGGAGCAAGTGAGAAAATATTACAGTAACAAAACAAAATGAATTGCTTCAAGATACTATAGCTTGAAGTTTAAGTATTTGCTTTTGATGAGGGCGCTTGAGCCTCAAATTAATTGATTTTTTTAAATGTAATATATTGATCAATATAATTCAGAGAGGTTGCCTTAATACTAGAATTATCTTTGAAGTTTGTTTTGACAAGAAAGCATCATGCCATCTCCAAAGCTTAAGAACTGGTAGTCTTTATTTAGAGCATGCTGATAAAGCTCTTGAATCAAACCGTACCCAGAAAAAGCGCTAACGAGAACCATAAGCGTTGATCCGCTTTGATGGAAGTTAGTGATAAGTGTGTCGACTACCCGGAATGAAAATCCCGGCTGAATAAAAAGACGGCTTTCTCCTTGGCACGCGTTTATTTTTCCGTCATCGCAGTGCAGCGCAGCGGTTTCTAAGGCACGTAGCGTGGTGGTTCCCACAGCGACAATCTTTCCTCCATTGGCTTTTGTCTGTTCGATAGCCTTTGCGGTATTCTCTGGAATGCTATACGATTCACGGTGCATCGTATGTTTCCTAATATCATCATCACGGATAGGCACAAAAGTACCTGCGCCAACATTCAGATTGATAAAAGCATGCTTGATATTTTTATGCTGGAGTGAGTGCATTAATGCATCGTCAAAATGAAGCCCTGCGGTAGGTGCGGCAACAGCGCCGGCTTGATGCGCAAAAATTGTTTGGTAATCTTCGCGGTCTTCACGGGAGGCTGGACGTGCAAGATATGGCGGGATGGGCATGTGTCCATATTGTTCAATAATTTCGGCCAGTGTGTTATCTCCGTCGCAGCTTATTCGCCATTGCTCCGAGCATTTTTCATCGAGCTGTATGGTGACAGGAGGAAGGGCTTTACAGTCTTCTGGAGGCTTTATAAGCACCTTTGTGCCCACTTTTGCACGGGATAACTTGCAGCGTGCTAAGCCTTGAGTAGGCGTTTCTAGCGTTTCAATAAAAACCTCTGCTTTTCCCCCCGTCGATTTTTCACCTAAAAGCCTTACCGGCAGTACCTTGGTGTCATTGAAGATTAGCAAATCATTTGGATTTAGAAAATGGGGTAAGTTGATGAATGTCTCATCAAGGAATTCAATACCATTTTCATTAGGCTGAGGAATAAGAAGTTTGCTTTGACTGCGGGGGCGGGTAGGGTGCTGTGCTATTCTTTCTGAAGGAAGGTCATAGCAATAATCAGATTTTTGAAACATATTTAAAGAAAGAATGCGGGGTTACCGCATTCTTATAGATAGGTATTACGTACGACTATCGTTTTTCAATAGGGACGAATTTTAAATCTTCTGGCCCAGTGTAATTGGCAGACGGACGAATGATCTTGCCATCAATGCGTTGCTCAATAATATGTGCACTCCAGCCGCTAACGCGTGCAATGACAAAAAGCGGTGTAAACATGGCAGTAGGAATGCCCATTTGATGATACGAAACCGCAGAAAACCAATCCAGATTTGGAAACATTTTTTTGATGTCCCACATAACGCTTTCTAGGCGGTCTGCGATATCAAAAAGCTGGCGGTTTCCATTGAGCAGTGAAAGATTAAGCGCTACGTCTTTGATCACTTTATTGCGAGGGTCTCCGATGGTGTATACGGGATGACCGAATCCAATAATGACTTCTTTGTTCTCAACGCGTTTGCGAATATCAGCTTCTGCTTCATCAGGGGTTGCGTAGCGCTTTTGCACTTCATAAGCCACCTCATTTGCCCCACCGTGTTTTGAGCCTCGTAGAGCACCAATGGCTCCTGTAACGGCTGAATAAATATCGGAGTTTGTGCCGGTAATTACTCGAGAAGTAAAAGTACTTGCGTTAAATTCGTGCTCTGCATAAAGGTTGAGCGAGGTTTGCATGGCACGTACCCACTCTTTAGATGGTCTCTTTCCATGCAGAAGGTGCAAGAATTGCCCTCCAATGGACTCCTCATCTGATTCGGTATCAATGCGTTTACCGTTATGACTGTAGTGATACCAATAAAGCAGCATGCCACCTAGTCCAGCCATAAGCCTATCAGCGATGTCTCGCGTACGGGGGAGGTCTTGAGTATTCAGCTCTGGTATGAGGTGCCCCAGCATTGAGGTAGCCGTTCTCATAACATCCATCATGTTTGCAGATGCTGGAATTTGTTCTAGGGTCTTCCGAAGGGCGGTAGGTATGCCACGAAATGAGATGAGCTTACGCTTGTATTCAGCCAACTCTGTGGTGTTGGGTAAGCGTTGGTGAATAAGCAAATGAGCAATTTCTTCAAACTCACAAGCATTTGCGACATCTAGGATATCGTATCCACGATAATGTAAGTCATTGCCGGTACGTCCAACTGTACAAATTGCGGTGTTACCAGCGGCAACTCCAGAAAGCGCTACGGATTTTTTTGCCTTTGGCGCATTGGGATTGGTTGCTTCAGTCATAAACCCTCTTGAATAGTGTCAGAAAGCGGGGCATTCTACGAACAAATATCAGAATAAACCTTACAAGGAACTCTTTCAAAAGCGCAAAAAGGTTATGTTGATTTGGTGGGGTTGTGCGGCGTTTTGACATGATTGCATGATTGAGGTATCACCCATCCGTTAGAATTGAGGTTTATCTATTTTGGATGATGTGGGGTATGCAAACACACTTTGGCTTTAAACACGTTGAAGAAGAGGAAAAATCTGCAAAAGTGGCAGAGGTTTTTGATTCTGTTGCGCAAAAATATGATGTCATGAACGATGTGATGTCAGGGGGTTTGCATCGCTTGTGGAAGCGCTTCACTATTAATCTTGCGGGTATTCGTGCTCATGAAACGGTATTAGATATTGCCAGTGGCACAGGTGACCTAGCAATATTAATGGCAAAGGATTTAGTAAAGCGCGGAGGCCAAGCCAGCCAAATTACCATTACTGATATAAACGAATCAATGCTTTCCATTGGTAAGGCACGGGTGCAGGATGCTGGTTTTTTGGTTAATAGCCAAGTTGCAGATGGAGAGGCCCTCCCATTTCCTTCAGATCATTTTGATCTGGTTACCCTTGCCTTTGGGCTTCGTAACATGACGCACAAAGATAAGGCACTGGCAGAAGTATTAAGAGTATTAAAGCCCGGTGGCCGATTATTGGTGCTGGAGTTTTCTAAAATTTGGCAACCGCTGCAAAAAACTTATGATGCATATAGTTTCAACGTCATTCCAAAAATGGGAGAGCTTATTACCGGCGATAAAGAAAGCTATCAGTATCTGATTGAATCTATTCGTATGCATCCAGACCAACAGACACTGCAAGGCATGATGGAAACCGCAGGTTTTGAAAAAGCCGAGTTCTGGAATCTTGCAATGGGTGCGGTAGCACTACATCGAGGTTATAAGCCCCTTTAAGCACTTTAAGTAATGAAAGGCTGATGATGAAACTATTGTTAACTTCTATCCGGATTGGCTTTGTTGTAGTCTTGAGCGCTTCTCCTTTTTTGGCGCATGCCGAGGACATGGAGGCGAAAGAATATGCGCGTATGAAAGCCCAATCCGAAAAAACATTAGAACTGTTGGGTAGCTTGGCGCTCAGCTTACAAGGTACTCAAGATAACGAACCGCTAACTAAAGACGCTTTGCCAAAGGATTTTGGGGAAGCGGTGCAGAATATTATCGATCAATCTGAAGCGCAGGGCGTTAATTTTCAGAAACTATTTGATAGTTTAGGCGCAGCGACTCAAGAACCTATTACGACGGGTGAGAATGCGGGTGAAGTGGCAACGATCTTGCAAGAGGTCAATGAAAATGTTACGGATAGGAGTAGCGGGATGGCTGCAATTAATAATTTGCTAGGGCTGCTTCCTAAAGACAGTGCCATAAAGGGGCTTTTGGTTGACTATGTTGGTATCAGCAAAACTTATCAAGAAAATCTTGATCGTGCGGTGGATGCGGAATAATTATCTGAGCCTTTGTGAAACTATCTGACCTGAAAAACCTCCCGCCCGAAAAGCTTTTCGTGGTGATTGATGGATCCTCATACCTCTTCCGAGCTTTTTATGCGCCTCACCTTAATGCTTTGACCGCACCAGATGGCGTGCCGAGTGGAGCTATTTATGGCGTTCTAACGATGTTGAAGCGCTTGGAAAACCTTTTGCCGATTCACCACAATGGCGGTATATCTGAAGGGGGGCATTCCATCTCGGCTTGTTTTGTTATGGATGAGAAGGGCGGAAGCTTTCGCAATGAAATCTATTCAGACTATAAGGCAAACCGTGGCAAACCCCCTGATGAGCTGGTAGTCCAAATCGAGCCTTTGAAACAGGTTATCCAAGAGTTAGGTTGGTCTTTACTTTCCAAGGTAGGCTTTGAGGCAGATGATTTGATTGCAACTTTGGTACAGCAGGCAAAAGCTGAAGGCAAGGTTTCTGTTATTGTTACCGGAGATAAAGATCTCGCCCAATTGGTTGATGATCAGACTTTCATGCTGGATACGATGAAAGATGAATGGTTAGATCAAGAGGGGGTTGGGAAGAAATTTGGAGTTCCTCCCAGTCAGATTATTGATTTTCTTACCTTGATTGGAGATACCAGCGACAACGTGCCTGGAGTCAATAAGGTGGGCCCAAAAACAGCCGTGAAATGGCTTCAGGAAATGGAAAGCCTCGACCACATCATGGAACAGGCAGAAAATATTAAAGGTGTTGTTGGGCAGAACTTACGCGAAGCCTTGACGTGGTTGCCTACTGCACGCACCTTGATTACCCTAAAGCACGATGTTTCTCTACCAGAAGGCTTTGCTCCAGAATTCAAAGCAGCTGATAAAGAGGCACTTCAGGCTTCTTATACGAGATGGGGGTTTAAGAAACTCTTGGCAGATTTGGGTAAACCCGCTCAACAGCCTTCTACAAAAGAAGTATCAGGGGGAAGTGTAGATTTGTTTGGTGAAAATGTTGAGCTTGGAAAACCTGTAGCGAGTAAGCTTGCTTCACTTTCTTATGAAGGATTTGTGTGTTTGAATCAGCCAGCTGAGCTTGAGGCATGGTTGGATGAAGCAAAAAAAACACTGGCTCAAACGCCTTTACTGGCCATTGATACTGAAACGACGGGTTTGAACCCACATGTTGAATCCATCGTTGGCATTTCTCTTTCTTATGATGGGAAGCATGCAGCCTATATTCCGTTGGGACACCATCAAGCGGAAAATGAGCAGATGCCAATAGAAACCGTGGTAGCTATTCTCACCCCTTTATTTTCAGACACTCAAATTAATAAAACGGGTCACAATATTCGTTTTGATCGGATTGTGTTGTCGAGGATTGGTTTATCGTTAAAAGGGGTGTTACACGATACGGCGCTGTCTTCGTTGGTGTTTGAAGCAAATCAAAAGCATGGATTGGAAGATGTTTCTGCACGATGGTTGGGCTTGGGTGGAATCAGTTTTGATGAGATTGTTTCGCAAAGCACATTGAAAAAAAATATCGCAGGTGTACCCATTGCGAAAGTGACCGAGTATGCTTGTGAGGATGCCGCGCTGGCGTGGCTTTGTGGAAAACATGCAGAGCAGCTTATCCAAAAAAATGAAAAGCTTGCCCGTGTGTATGCTTTAGAGCAAGAAGTATCTGAAGTGCTTTTTCATATGGAGTGCGCAGGCATTCGTATTGATGCAGATGAGCTTAGAAATTATTCAGTTGAATTGAAGAATCAATGTGCCGAGCTCGAGGCAAAGGCACATCAGCTGGCAGGAGTTTCATTTAACTTGGCCTCTCCCAAGCAGCTACAAGAGCTATTGTTTACTCGTATGGGTTTGAAGCCGCTTCAAAAAACGGCGAAGGGTGCAGCATCAACCAATGAAGAAGTATTGGAGCAGCTTGCACAGAGTCATCCAGATTTAGCCATCTTACGGCATATTTTGGATTACCGTCAGCTGTCGAAATTGAATAATACTTATGCGGAAAAGCTACCGCAGGATCTTAATGAACGAACGGGTCGTGTACACACCCGTTATTCACAAATAGGGGCAATTACGGGACGTTTGGCCAGCTCTGATCCTAATGTGCAAAATATTCCTGTGAAAACGGCAGAAGGTCGTAGGATACGCCAAGCATTTATTCCCGAAACAGGCTGGACATTGATTTCAGCCGATTACTCTCAGATTGAGTTGAGAGTGATGGCGCACTGTGCCAATGATGAAAGTATGCGCAATGCTTTTTCTGAAGGAGCGGATATTCATCGGAAGACTGCCAGTGAAATATTTAGCATGGCTGAAGAAGACGTTACGGTAGATGAGCGACGTTATGCAAAAGCCATTAACTTTGGCTTGATTTACGGCATGAGTGCATTTGGATTGGCGCGTGCAATCGGTGTGGATCGTGCTTCCGCACAAACATTCATCGATCGTTATTTTGCACGGTACCCTGCGATTGCACAGTGGATGGAGGATACCGTGCAGCAGGCGAGTATCCACGGATTTGTTGAAACGCTTTATGGGCGACGTATTTCTATTTCTGGGATTAATGCGGGCAATGCGCATGCTCGCCAAGCAGCGGGGCGTTTTGCCATAAATGCTCCTATTCAAGGTTCGGCGGCGGACATCATTAAATGGGCGATGATTGATGTATTCTCTTGGCTTTCAAAAGAAAAGCTTCGCACGAGATTGCTCTTACAAGTTCATGATGAATTGGTATTAGAGTCACCACCAGAAGAGCGTGATCAAGTAATGAAAATGCTTCCTCAGCTGATGCAAAAACCGGCGGAGGTATTGGGGCTCACCGTACCTTTAGAAGTCAATATAGGATCAGGAGCGCATTGGGACGCCGCGCATTAGTAAATACAACGCGCGGCTTTTACCCATTAAAGCAGTCCATCTTGGCGGAACATATCCTTAACACCACGTACAGCTTGGCGCGTACGGGCTTCATTCTCTATCAGTGCAAAACGAACATAATCATCGCCATATTCTCCAAAGCCGATGCCTGGGGACGCTGCAATTTTTGCTTGCTTAATCAGTTTTTTAGAAAACTCTAAAGACTTTAATGGAGCATAGGCTTCAGGCAATTTTGCCCAGACATACATCGCGGCTTTTGGAATATCTACCTGCCAGCCAGCCTCGTGAAGCCCACTACAAAGCACATCGCGACGCTTCTGGTATTTAGCACACACTTCTTGTACACAATCCTGAGGGCCTTCTAATGCAATAACCGAAGCGACTTGAATAGGGGTAAAAGTGCCATAGTCGTAGTAGCTTTTTAATCGAGCCAGTGCATTACATAGCTCAGGATTACCAACCATAAATCCAACACGCCAACCAGCCATGTTATAGCTTTTTGACATGGTGAAAAATTCAACGGCAACATCTTTCGCCCCTTCCACTTCCATAATAGAAGGTGCTTTGTAGCCATCAAAAACGATGTCCGCATAGGCCAGATCGTGCACAACCCATACTTTAAACTCTTTGGCAATAGCGATTACTCGTTTGAAAAAATCTAAATCCACGCATTGACCTGTTGGGTTTGCAGGAAAATTGAGTATCAACATCTTTGGTTTGGGATAACTATTGCGAAGACTTTGTTCGAGTTCTGCAAAAAAGTCTGAGTCGGGAGTCATTCGAACATGCCGAATGTCAGCACCTGCAATGACAGGTCCATAAATATGAATAGGGTAGGAAGGGTTTGGCACCAAAACGCTATCGCCTCTATCCAGTGTGGCTAGCGCTAAATGTGCCAAGCCTTCTTTAGAACCAATGGTAACAATGGCTTCTTGATCAGGGTCAAAAGAAACATCATAGCGGCGTTGATACCAATCACAAATTGCTTTACGCAAACGCGGAATGCCTTTTGAAACGGAATAGCCGTCGGCGTTACCTCGTTGGACTACTTCAATGATTTTGTCACGAATATGTTTAGGCGTTGGGCCATCAGGATTACCCATGGAAAGATCAATAATGTCTTCACCCGCTCTACGCGCTTGCATTTTTAATTCACTGGTGATGGAAAATACGTATTGGGGTAGTCGCTCTAAACGAGGAAAGTGAGTTGTTGGCATGGAGGCACGTAAGAATAGTTGTCAAAAAAAGGAAAACGATTTTAACTGAAAAAGTTGTTTGAAAGCTGATTCTTGTCTCATTCTGAATCGTCACTAAGGCAGTAAAGCGGTTCAAAATATTGTCTTTCAACCTCGCTCGGCAATAGCGATTATCCCAGTGATAGAAGTGTTTTGAATGGTAAAGCATTTCACTATAATAAAACCTCGTATTTGACAGGTCAATAGGCGGGCAAAGCTACCTGATTTTCCGGTTGGTAGCGGATGAGTAGGAAATTTTGCCTTACGCTAAATGTTAGTTTTTAAAATCACGAATGGAGTATTAACCAAAATGAATAGAATATTATTAGGGGTAGCACTTACGATAAGCATCGCAGTGATGCAGGGTTGCGCTACTTACACAGCACCCGCCGCCGAGAAAAATATTGTCGTTAATTTTGATAAAGAAAAAAATGAGAAAACAGTAAGAGGAGGTGATAACGTTGAGGCAGAATATGTTCTAAAAACCCTCATTGGAGTTGGATGTACAGACCGTAGCGTGTATTTCAAAGTTGGCAATCAAATATTTTCAGCAAAGCAAGAAGATATTGAACTAGCGATTTCTTTTCTAAAAGAAAAAAAAGTTACTATAGATAAAAATGGCATATATGAATACACTATTCAAGGGGATTTAGGATGCAAACAAAATCCTGCACCATTTGTAATGCTCAGTACTAAAGGTAGTGTATCTTCACCTATTGTTTTTAGAGAAGATTTAAATTCTAATAAAATTTTAAAATATATCAAGTTGTTGAGTAAAAAAGGACGATGCAAAAAGAAAGGTAATTCGCAATTGATATCATGCGTTGGAAGCAAGACATTTGAAGGTAAAAAAACTATTGTAGTCTTTTTTGTACCTCTGTTTGATGACCTCCCTGAGACCAATGAGTCTGGAATGGTAATGCATGCGCATTGTGAGCTTGATTTAAAAAATAACTCATTTTGTACGATTGATGAATATTTAAAAAATAACATTAAAGCATCTACTCCTATTTCTATAAAGGAAATCACTAAGGAGTCGATCCTTAAAATCCGGAATGACATTTTGGAACAAGCTCAAAAATTAATAGTTAATTGAGTTAAAAGCAAAAATGCCAACTCAACTCACCAGATTTGAGTGCTACGAAGGAGCTAATATAGCAAGCACACTAGATTGAGTTGAGAGAAAACGGTCCAACAAACACATGTTGTCGGACTGGTTTTCTGCTACGTTACAAACCAACCTAACTAGGTCATTATGCGTAGATATAAATAAGGTGCAATATGAAAATATATTTTTCACATGGAAAAGAAAGTGGCCCTTGGGG
>JAXGGS010460374.1:0-11655 GCA_035585475.1 Armandia brevis
CAGAAATTTTTGTTTTATAGTTGTTAAAAGAAGTGATATTATTCGAGTATTTGTGACGATGAAGTAGTACAATGGTTAATATTATGTGAGAGAAGTTTAAACTACCTGGTCCGTATCACGTGGTAATGTCACGTGACTTGATAATTGAGGTCATCGCACTCGAGCGAGGAGAAGTAAACCTGTCGACAGTTTAAATTCCAAGTCAAATTCTGTGTAGCGGAAAGTTTGCAATGTGGTGAATGTTACATATATGTTTTATTTATGAGTTATATCACATCATTATATGTACAGATTCAAATACTTAATAAAAATGGGTCACAATCATAGGTGATATATATCAAACCAGATATTAAATGAAAATATAAAAACAAAGTGTCTTGATCAATATGCGAAGACAATACAACTATTTATTCATGATGGATATACTCGCAAATGAAAAATAATCTTTTCATTATACCGTTCATACATGCTATATATCATGCTTATTTTCTAGTTTAAGTTGTTTAAAGACGGTATCTCGATGGCGTATCTCTTGTGCGACCCCAGTGATGAGGGGAGGGGAGGATTCTACTCAGATTCAACTTCGACGACCTTCACGTGTGACCGAGGGCAGAAAGTCTACGTCGCCGTGACGTATCCCAGTGACGTCACTGTAGAGCTGCACTCTCGGTGGAATATGTTCTCAGGAGCACTGATTCAAGCACTGCCTTAAGATTAAGTGTCCTTAACAGCATGACTTCCCTTCGGAGACCACAATCCCAAGCCAAAGTCTGTAAATGTCTTATTTTAATGTGAATCATAAGGAATGAACTGCTCAGTAACATTTCTAAATCTGTGCAACATGTAAAGAAACTCTGACCATTTGAAATATTGTTATAATTTCATGTGTTATATTCATCACTTAATAAAAATTAAACTGCTACAAGTCTTCATCTCACTTAAATACATATACATATAAAGTATAAAACAATTGTATACACAAGGTTATCTACCTTTGAATAAATCTAAAAAGATCGTGTTTTTCTGATGTTTTCTTTGGTAAAAAAATGTATGGAGTCAAAGGTCAAGTGTTATCTTAATAAATACTATTGTTTTACCAATAGCTAATAGATCAACATATATCTATCTAGTCGGAAAATGTAAAGAATATCTGACCAGTAGAAAGTTTTAACCAGGCAAAGATATATAATGCAGAGATTAAGTCATGTTTTGACATTAATAACAAACAATAAACTTGTCATTGCTGTAGATTCATGTTTATTACACCGCATTCTCGGTGCTTGCAGTTAATGCGACTGAACATCATATTAAGTTATCGCACTTTGCTGTCGATCCAGCCGAGATAGGTGGACACACGGGCATACACGCCTGGGTTGTTGGGCCTGGCACATCCGTAACCCCAAGATACAATACCAACAATGGTGGATCGGGAGCCACTTCTCACTACCATAGGGCCACCGGAATCACCCTGTTATAAATAAAGTAATGTAATAATGTATGAAAGGCATTCGATGTAATAAACACGCTCATCTATCAGTATGATACATAAGTCATACATGTGTGAACATTTTGGAAAATAACTCACCATAAAAATAATTAAAAATTAACAGTTCAGGTCTTTGTAAACAGTATTCAACGCTTGTTTCTTTACACACGCTACTTTACATGTCATATAGCACACATATAACGTGACAAATGTTACATTACACGTTTTTGCTAGCCATGGCTTTGAGAAGGAGAATGTTTGCTCACCTGACAGGCATCTCGGCCTCTCTGGTAGGCGCAGATCATGCCGTTAGTGACAGCGCTGCCGAGGTAAGACCTGCACTGGCTGTTAGAGAGGATTGGCTTGGTGACGTATCGCAGAGTAGAGGCAGTGGGTCCATCTGAGGCAGCAATATAATCACATGATAATCGTCATTCATACAGATATTTACTGAGGCATAAACTTTAAGAGGGGTGGTCTTCCATTTATTGGCTGATCTCAGGCTTTGTAGATTGTTTTGATGTCGAACATGATATAATGAATCATAGAGAAATATATTATCTGATTACTTGAATAAAATGTCGCACATTACTATCACGATTTAGGCATTTTTGCTTCCAAACCTGCGCACAATGTTTCTCGCCCAGTTACCCGATGCGATTCTGTATTATAATAAAAGCGGTCACCTTCTCTGATGGCTCCCCAGCCGGAAATGTAACCGGTGGTGCCGGAGTAGCTGGAGCTTGAAGGTCGGCAAGCGGCTCCCACCCACTGGCTGTTCAGATTCAGATTGGAGTCCAGCCTCAGCAGCGCGATATCAGCGTCCATCTCAGCAGCAACATCGTAACTATATGGCAACAAAATCATATCTTTAATCATTGGACGTCAGCTGTTACTGCGATACGTGTAACATCCGATTAGAATACGAATCGTCAGTTGTGTTTGATTTGGCGAGATCAGCTCGAAAATTTACATTTACCATTCTGAAATGGTTGAGCTATAGAGTTGTAAAAACTTTCATGAAATACGTTGCTCATTGGCATCAACAAGTCATTTTTCTATGAAGAGTAGGAGCAAACTTTTAATAAAGAGTGTTAGAGCATCTTATGAGTTTTGAATACATTGGAACAATATATAGGCCTAAGTACGAGGTGTTTGAATAAAAGAAACTATTTGATTTATTTACCCGGGATGGATATCAATACTTCTGACACGGATGAACTGTCTGCGTCCATTCTCGGAGCTTCCCAGCCTGTGTTCACCAGCAACGATGTACAAGGTACGGCTGAAACCAAATACATAAAACAAGTGATTTATCAATCCACAATGAAAGTAGAACATCAAAAGAAATGTATATACACAAACAGGTACATTGTATGTTACACATTTAAGAGAAAGGTGTGAAACATGTCGTACCTAGTAGGACGGTCACATGTATGTATATAAAAAGTAGTATAGCTATTATATATAGATTGACTTCTATGTAATAAGTAGTACAGAGAGGTAGTAAACTACCATGTCTATTACAAGTAGTACAGAGAAGTAGTTTACTCACGGGTTGTTGTCCACGCAGTGAGCTGCGGTAAGCACCCAGCCCCTGGTGATGACGACACCGCCGCAGAAGCTTGATGAGGTTTGACGACTGCGTCTCAGCGACACCTGGTGGGTTTAACAGATGTGAATAAAGTTTGCAACACCTGATGTGGTGAAGGAAAAGCTCCTCCTAAACTGGAGAGTTTATTACAATTTTAGGAGCAATTTGCTTCTAGACAACAAATATACGACTACAAATAGTGGTTGTTACCCCATAAAGAAATACTCAGAAAGTCCATGTTTTAAAACACTCAAGTTTTATGACTAAATGGAGTGGTAGAGCTTTTATTTGCCGGAGGACGGATGCGATAGTAAGAAACCGGTATGCTTAGATGACGTACCTGCCATGGGAACTGTCCCTGAGCAGCGGACTGACCACCGACGATCTGCCTGAACTTTCCGTAAGTCGATCTTCCGCAGTTGGCTAAAATGATGATGGAAAAGTCAGATTATAAATTGGGAAGTACAATAATTAGTATCTACGGTGCATTCGTTCAGGAAAATTGGTTTCATGTGGGATAATACTTTTTATTGGATTCCACCATAGACTGAATCATGCTTTCAAATTTTGAATTTTAAATTCAAACAGTTTACACAATCCCGCCTCTCTTGTACTATATGAGTTCTAATAACAATAATGATAAATACAATGTTTACTTACGATCTTCGATCCAGGCGCCATAAGCAGCCACGGCAAGCAAAGACAAAATCACTACTCTTAACATCTTACCAGGAACAGTTAGAAACTAATAACATTCTTTCTCAACACGATGGTATTTATACTAGATCCGTGGGGTAGGGTCAAATACGCCGATATCATGTTGAGATATGGGTTTGCTAGCAGTTGATAACGTTTTCAGTTGTGTGAATGGCACAACCTGGTGTAATTGCAATCACACGTAACTTCAGATGACAGACATTTTAGATACTCTCACTTATGGAAATTGTACGGACAGTCGTTTAGCACACATTGAGCATGTGAATATGAATATGCTAGGTCAAGGAAGCGATAAACTTGATTAGATAGGTGATATTCTGGTTCTATGATAATTATGAAATGTGATTTCATGCATCAGTTTATCACGTGATTCAGTTAACGCAGATACATCACCAACGCATTTGTGTGAAAGAGATTTTATGTCAAAGATTTTACCATTTTCACAAGTAGTCAGCACAAAAAGATCATTGCACATTTGTTGTAGATGTATTAATTGGTATATTTAAATCAGAGGTAAAGAAGTGGAATGAATGTGACATGAAAGGCTTCGGGCATCTGTGCTAGCTTCGGTGGTATAAATAACTGCAAGGTAGATTCGCATGTAATAACTTGTATAAATGCTTTTATTTGTGAGGTTGATGTACCAGATATCGAACCGCAAGTACAAAACAGTGCTGCTAACCTTATACGATATATGTGGGCACTGTATTTCGTTATTGCATTGAAATCTTACATTTTATTTATGAACAGTACACTGCCGATATTAATGAACATTATTTTCATACTTTTGAGATTGTAATAGAATGCTGACCTTTTTCTGAACGACTGGTCTATTTTTGACATACTTCTAAATTATTTGTTAATTTTTGACTTACTTCTAAATAATTACTTAATTATTGACCTACTTTTCAATTATTACTTATTTTTGCCCTACTTCTCGAGTATTACTTTATTGTGACCTACTTCTCAATTATTACTAAATTTTGACCTATTTCACAATTATTACTTAATTTTTACCTATTTCACAATTATTACTTAATTTTTACCTATTTCACAATTATTACTTAATTTTGACCTTCTTCTGCTCTGAGGGCTAACTATTGACCTACTTTAAAGGTGTTAGTTAATTCCGATGTGTTTTCTTTGTGAGTATTTAACTGTTTCAGTGGCGATGATAAGAATATATGTCCTTTATTTAGAAGGCATAGATTCGCATGATTAGGTACAGGGGGAATTGCCGCATGTTAGCTAGTGAAGCACACCAAGCATATGTAGGATAGGCTACATCATGAGGGAAACACAACTCAATACTGGTGATATAAAGTTGTATTTATTGAACCACAGCACAGCAAATTCACGACAGAAAACTTCTAGTTGTGTGCTCGGCTGTAGGCTGCAGTTGTCTGCCCCGGTCGTCTTCCCCGGGCATCTGCTCGTGTGTGTGTGTGTGTGAGAAATATTCCCCAGCCTCACCGCTGCACCTCCGCGCTGCTGGTATTTTAAGACACACACCAACTTACACACAGCTGAGAGAGGGGGAGAGGGAGAGAGGAGAGCGAGAGAAATCCCCACTCACTCACAGGCCGGGCAGCCTCTTATCTCTGAGGCCGAGCGCACAGCGGGATGCCTCCCGCCACCTTCTAATGATGTGCCAGGGAAAGCAGACAGGCACGATCCGATCTGCTGCTGTATTTTACAAATATATAAGGTGATATTCATAATCACCTTCCTTATACATGTAGGTGATCGTGAGATGACTGGATTACGCAGCTTAATTTTTGAGAGAGGTTAATAAATAGGGTTTGATATACAAGTAGCTCCAAAGATGAATCAGAATTTGCTTAACCCGGTTGTGGGTTATTCAATCGCAGTCATGTCACCATGCACACCATGCATTGATCAAATTAACGATTTTTCCCTCACCTTTTAATTTGAATAAACATAAACTGCTGTCAGATGTTCTTTCCGTAGCTTTATTTGTGATGGCGACTTTTTAAATAATTGACCCCTGTATTTAGTAGTTTGTTATAGAATTTAATCAAAAAAGGATCATAACATCTAAACATTGTCATTTTTATTTCTTCTGTAGATGTTGTTCTGGACCATATCGAAATGTATATCCCACTGTTTAAACTAAATGCAGTGCAAGTATGATTATGAAGCATTATTCTGTGATTGATTGACTTGGCAAGACAGAATGCAAATCACCATCAAAAGCTTAACATTATTATCTAATTTTTTCAGTAGGCGTTCAGAAAAATGCGGACACTTTGTGTTTTTGTAAATATAGTAAACTTTATTTTTTAAATTGGTACGGGCATGTTTAGGCGATAGTTTGATCGATCCAGTCGTTGTAGTAGCTGACGCGAGCGTAGACACCGGGAGTGCCGCTGGCGCAGCCGAATCCCCAAGAGACCAGGCCGACAATCTCCCATGCGCCACCAGCTCCCTGCACGACCATGGGGCCGCCAGAGTCTCCCTGAAATATCCATCAATACATTAACATTATCATGTTATTACATGTAATTATGCGTACATGCGGAATAATAAGCTGGCCATTAAGTTGTTACAAGCGGAAATGTGACCGTGCTGATATCGTTATGAATACCTGATTAATCAGGAAAAGAAGAATTTCATAATTGTAAACAGATATCTAATATACTAGATAATTTGCACCCTCTTCCCTTGTATAACAATAGTTAAACTGGTCAATTATGGAGCCCAGACATACATCAACGTAAAGGCGAAAATATGTAGTGGGTACCGAATAGCAATCGATAGCTTGTTGTAAAAGCTCACGAAAATTAATGGGCGTATCGTTGCTTGATGGTGTTGTGGAGGCTCGATGACTGCACGTGCTTTATGAACTAATCAAGATCGCGCATGCGCGTCTGATGTTTACTTATAATAAATCTGCGCATGCGCATGTCTCACCTGGCAGGAATCCCTCTCGTACTCGGGGATGTCTCCGGCACAGATCATACCGTCAGTGATGTCTGCGGGCCACATGCTCCAGTAGCAGTCGACGTTAGAGGGGATGGGCAGCTGCACCCACTGCAGCACAGGGGGCAGGGATCCACCTGGCGGGGGAAATAAAACACATGAAATATATTCGAACAATATGCAGACAACATTATATTTATCACTCTTAAATGCTCGTCCATGTTTCAGTATAAACTTTAAATATGTAGGTGTCAATTGTGAGGTACCTGATTTAAAGGCAATTTTGCCAATATAATAACATGGTTTGTAGGTGCCAATGGTGTATAAGCATATATCATGGGAACTGATGAAAGACTATCCCAGGATTTGGCGATGAGATGGATTATGGGGATGTACCTGAGGAGGTGGTTCCCCATCCTGAAGCGACAGCGGTCTGTCCCACGTATGTGTTGCTGTTGTCTGGTTTGCAGGCGGGGGCGACGAACTGGTTAAAGGTCAAAGGTGACGCGAGCTTCAGCAGGGAAATGTCAGCGTCAAACTGGGCGTAGAAATCATATCTGGAAACAGCAAAGGAACAATCACATTACATCCATATTAGAAATGATCATCATTATATTCTCTAACCGTGCTTATCTTTCTCGCTGAAAGTGCTGTTGCCAAGGTTAGTGGGAAATTAAATTGATTTCTAGTATAGTATAACACTTGATATAGGAAATGCCCAGGGATGAGAGAACTATATAAATATCTAATCAATCGAAGTTAAAGCCATTTGAAACCCAAGGTCAATATATTAATATAAACGCCATGAGCTTTCAGTACCTGATATTTAAGCAGTCGCTCTTTCAAGCACAATTTCTTTTACTTGATTTAAGTCACAATGTATCTATACTTACTCGGGGTGAGAGATGATCTGGGAGACAGTGTATGTCTGCCTGTTGGGGTTGTTTGACTCACGGGTGTCGTGTTCACCGACAACTACTCTCAGACTGCTGGGAGTGCTGGAAACAAAATCAACCAAGATTTAGAGATCGAGCGGTCAAACCTTTATACAGGAAGGCGATTTCTTATAGTTGGCAATCTGATCAGGTACCTGATTTAAATAACCGATCTAGCCAAGGTACCAGTGTAATTGGTTAATCAAGTAATTCCCAGTAGATTACAGTATTGTAAGTCAATAATAATAAGTTTAAAGAGGTTACTGGCTCCCCATGCAATACGTTAATGCATTTCGATGTGAGAAAAAGAATCACGAAGTAGTATATGTGAGTAGTACACGTACTTTCCGTCCACGCAGTGAGCAGCTGTCAGGATCCAGTTCTGGTTGATGATGACTCCGCCGCAGAAATGGCGGTTAGAAGAGGAACGTAGAGAAATCTGTAATAAAAGCGGAGAAATAGTTTAATCTGCTAATGCTCTAGAAGACTTATAAATACACTGTAGCGTGCCGCAATTATTTTAAGCTATAAACATGCATCAGTACAGATTTCGTGTGGCCAGTTCAGAAAGTAGTAATATGTATTTTGCAACAAGGCGATATTTTGTAGATATGAGCGGTAATTTATTAATAAATCAATAAATTCGTACTACGAAGCTTTGTCTTTACCTGCCATGGCCATTGACCTTTGGTGGCTGGTTGACCCCCGACGATGGTGGGTACCTTCTTCACAGTAGATTGACCACAGTTGCCTGTAAACAATAAAATGTGCTATCATATAAGAAAGAATCCTAATTACAAACGTCTTTGAAACACCTACCATTCTAACTACAGACAAGAACAGTTACAGCAGTTTACTTACTTTATCCTAAAGTTAGTAAAATACATTCAAAGCTGGTTGCTTCTCTACAATCTTTCGTCGTTAAGGGTGCAATTCAAAATGGTGACTTTAAATGATATCAATAATCAAGGTAAATAATGAGCTCATGAATGTATTTGCCCGCAGAGATTGATTCGCTGTGCTTGAGTTCGCCTGAGTTAAACAATTAAATAGAACCTACTCTCCCAGCCATAGGCCGTCACGGCAATGAGCGAAAGTACGAGGAGCCTCAACATTTTTCCCAATCAGATCCTTAACTGGCTTGCCCACATTCGGTTACTATGGTTTATATAGAGCAGATTGTAATGAGAGTGACCTAACAGTAGATAGTGAATCTGTGAATTAACTAGCCGGTAGGGAGGTAGTGGGAGTGTTTGTTATCCGGTAGGATGGGTCAAAGCGATAGATACGCGGAGTGATATTAGGTGTGTGCACGTCATTTATCAAGGCGAGTTTTTCACGGAAATCAGTGATCAATGTGTGATCTGAACATCTGTTGCTTTCAAATCTTTAACCAACCTTGACATTCGCGCATCCCGTGCACAATATTATGAATGAGTTATATGATGGCGGTGTCCTATTACCAAGATTCAGACACTGATTTCACAGCAACAATTGAGGGATGGCTGACTGTCTTCCAACTTATAGTCATAGATATGATTATTAAAACGACCGCCCGATCGACTCGCCTGCAAGATGGGGATAAAAGAATGGCCGCATCCCACCTCACCCCAATTGAGGCAGAAGGGTTGGTAAAACACTAGATTTGTTAAACCAACCCGTAATAATCCGTCATTAAACTAATAGCTATACAGGGGCCTCGCGCATGAATGTGGTATTAGTGATTTGCTAACTTCCGACACATAGTGAGCGCTAATGTTTAAACTATTTCCAAACTTGGTCACCAGTAGAGCAAATAGTCCTATTAACAGTTTTCTGGGCCAGGTCCCTGATCTGTTTAAACTGATGTTCATATGCACCATTAGGACATGATCAAGTTACGTGGATTACATTTTACATATAAAAATGTACACACGCTTATGTCATTGAGTTAATCCATCACGTCTCAGGTAAGTGTCATGTGTGTATAAATATAGAAAATCAGTCATATAACAATATAATCATACGCATATAATTATGTGTATGCCGATGTATATAAAATGTATAAAAGCATTAAATATCTGCCATATATATAAATTACGGCTTAGGGAGCATTAAAACCCAGACTTAACAGTAAAGTTATTCGCACCAACTCGCAATTTATAGCCAGATAGGGCCTATCAATTGAAACTTTTATTTATAATCCATGAAAAGGATAAGTTTTTATTGTATCGGTCAATAAAGGAATCGAGTCCATAGTCAGGTTTATTTTTAATGTACATTCAGAAACCAGCGACAGTTACGGAACAACCTGAATACAAGGTCGAATGAAAGCCAAATTCTGGCTAACTAGTGGTATGCATACACGAATCTGACAACCTAGTAATACATATCTCATAGCCTGGCCACCTAGTAGTACGAATGTCATAGCCTGGCTACCTAGTAGTATGCATGCCCTAACCTGGCTACCCAGTAGTACGCATGTCATATTTCCTTTGTGTTTTACATTGCATAAAAGTACGTAGGTTATAATCACGCAAAATAAATATAGTTAATATTCTATGGTTTATATAAATAACAGCATATTAGTTAGTGCGTCTCAGCAGTCACTCGCGAAACGTTTCGGTCTCCAGCCTTTCTTGAAGTCTATGATTTTCTTCTTCTCGAAGGCGTTGAGCTCGGTGAAACAATCGAGCATCTCCTGGTCGAGCTCCATCAGCTGTTTTCCATCCATCTGCTCCTCGCAGAACCTCAGTACAATCTTCTCCCTCATGCCGATATACCTGCAATATCCATAGAGGCGGTGAAAACAACGACAAGTGTAATTGTATGTGTCTATACTACTCAAACATCCCCGATTATACTACTTATACTACTTCCTCCACCAAATTGAGAACACCATAATATAACACAATCAAGGAACAATGATTAATATCCAATTTCAGTGTAATCTTTCGTATATACCCTCAGGAAGATTTGCATTGTCAAGCTACGTGTGACTTCAAGCTACCTTTTAGCTGGATGATTAATTGTAAAATCATTTAAAATGAACTATAGTTTTTAGAATTATTTTACCTGAGACAGAGAGCGACCTCCTCCACTGACATGGACTCGAGGGTGTCGGGCGGCGACCAGGAGCAGTCGGAGAAGGTGCGGTAGATGTACTCTCCCTCGCCGGGCGGCTTGGGCTCGCTCACGCTGGAGGTTTGATTCACCATCACCCCCGAGTCGGTCCGACCCGACTCCTGGCGGATAAACAGCGAGCGGGGCTCCTCGGGGAGGCGGTACCCGTCCGAGGAGGAGCTGCGGGCGTGCTGCCTCTCACCCTCCTCCTCCTCCTCCTCCTCCTCATCCTGGGCGCCGGCGTCTTCGTCCTCGTCATTGTCCACGTCGAATATGTTCTCGAGGAACTCGGCGAGCTCGGCGACCGTCTCGGGCGGGTCGGGCTGGCGGTGTTTGACGGAGGAGCGGGAGGTGAGGTCGGAGCGGGAGGTCGCCGGGGTGAGGTTCCCCCCGCCCCCCTCGCTACCCTCGGTGCGCGACTTGCGGCGGTTCAGCTCCTGTATGGTGTCGGTGAGGAACGAGTGCAGGTGCGCCTCGTCGTACATGGAGAGATTCACGCCGGGTGTCGCCCCCTGGTGGTCGCACAGACTGGTGTGGTGCGCCAGGCCGCCGGGGGTGCCGGACAGCTGGGTGCCGGGGGTGACCGCGGTGATCATGGACTGCGCCCGGGCGAGAGGAGGGTGCGGGGCGGGCGTGTACAGATCCCCGAGCGGCGTACGCGGCAGGCGGGAGCGAGGCTGTCTCACCGAGCCGGGCGCAGGCGGCACGCGCAGCAGCAGCGTGTTGGCGTAGTTCACATCCGGGTCAGCGCGCATGAGCGGTGGCGCCCCCGTGCTCGGCGAGTTCTGCCCGAGGTCAAACCCGATACTCGACCGATAGCTCGTCAGCTGTTTCCGGTACTCTATCGGCGTCAGATAACCCTCCTCGTCATGCGCACC
>JAXGGS010460485.1:0-11654 GCA_035585475.1 Armandia brevis
TTCTTCTTGCAATATCGCCCAAACCGACTTCCCGAGTATCGTTCGCTAATCAGGTTTGGGCCGTCGCTAATAGCCGCAGGGTCAGAAGGACGCCCGATTCCATTTTCCCGCCAAACGCTTCAGGAGCAGACGACGCCGTTATAATCGCGGTTTCACTCGATTTCCCGCCCGTTTCTCACAAGCCAAAATTCCAATTTGTGTGAGTGATTCGTGTGCAACCATAACATCGTTTTCTCTCAATCTGGGCCAGGGAATCTCGGTATTTGTGTGATGATTAAATTATACTTGTGTCTGAATCATCCCAGCACGAGGCTTGACGTTGACCTGACCTCCGGCGTCGAAGGAGTCACTGCGTTTAGATGCGGGTACACAATAACCAGATTTTCCAACCTTAGACACACAGACATCCTTGTTCTGCTCGGATAAAAAGGGCAAAGCATTGAACTTATAGTAGCAAAAGTGATAACCATTTGTATCTCAAATGCTTAATCCAAACCATGTGACTAAACTTGTCAATGTATTGAAAACCTAAGTCCGATTATTGCAAATGATGGTAACATATTTCATTCGGCCATCTCACCTACAGACATATACATGAAGGTATCCCTTGAAAATTATTCACGAAATAAATCGTACTTTACTGACAAGTCGTGTCCACGCTTTGTTATTTTATATACTTCTGCTTCAATTTGTCTTTAGCCTGAACATCGCACACACATATACATATATATATAGAGAGAGAGAGCTACAAGTTCACTACCGCAGTTCGCCTGTTTTACTGTGCGCTCCGAACTGAGTCCTGCTTATATTCGCCTGTATAATATGCAGCCTAGGTATTTGATAGATGTGAATCTTAGAGACTTGTGTCTGCGGAGTGTGCGCCATATTTCTGCCTGCCCTCTACCCCTGAGATCGGCAGTACCAGCTCCCCACAGTATAAATCCTGCTCAGTTTTAAATCCCACAGCAACACAGATATGTCTCTTATACACCGCTCGCAATCCTCAATCTCAATATCTTAGACTAGTATGCGCATACATACTGCGCTTTTTGAATAGCACTGGAAGCCTTTAGCTTCATGTTATGCTGTAAATGACCAGTGGGCATGGTCCGATGTTGAACGATTCAAATGTTCCCAGTGTTCATAAGACACTCAATCTATACCGTTTTAATCGTGTAGATGATCGGGCTACGATGTTTAATCCAACTAATCTGACGCAGAATATATTTATTGATTGATTATCATAAATACTACAATAAGCGGTTGGTACTATGTATTGCTGTCTATTCATTTGATATGCAGCGTATAAAAATATATACACTGCGGTTGCGTTACCATTATAAATGTAACCTGGGTAGCTACATTTAGCTGTATTTGTTTTCATATATAAGAAGGCAGTAATCATATTATTTGACACAAAGGGATTATGAGGTGTTCATATCTACAAGGTGAAACAAAATCAAACAAAACTCTGGTTACTTCGCGTGTAACAAATTATCTACAAACTTCAAGGTTAAATCTCATATATATATATATATAGGCCTATACAAACATGAGTGTGTATGTCATGCCAATGGCCTCCATTTTTAACCGCTGCCTGTACACTGCGACGCCGCCTAATCAGATTTTGTTATCCTGATTAAATCAGCCGCTAAAACACTGCCACTAATTACCTTGTTTCCGCAGCAGTCACGAGGGAGCCATTTATCGCTCATGTATGATACATGATTTCACCAGACGCTGCAAGCTCACAAACAAGATTTCATTTCCGCCAGTCGATATTTAGTCTCTCGTGACTAAATAAGCACGAGGAAATACCTCCGACTGTCATCAAACAGCATACGCGCACTCGCTATTACATGATTGAGTAAATATCTCAGTTTTATCCCGACCGGATTTGATGCGGCGGAGGGAATGTGAGTGATAATAGAGGAGTTTGACCTTAAAGCGGGTGCGTGACAACCGCATAGAAAGTAAGATCGGATCGATTGGGCGACTCATCAGCATCTGGGGGTCTAAAATAATGTTGTGCCAAAAACTGGGCAAGTAGATAATCGATTGAACCTCAGTGAAAAACAGGGAAATAACATCGGGTTGGCAAAAGAAACTTTACGACGAATGCTTAAGACGAGATGACAAAAACCGCATGAATAAAATGTCGTTTGAGATAACATTTGTCGGGTATGTTGTCTCGTGTTGACAGATTCCAGAAAAAAGTGTTCCTATTTATCTCAAAATCTGTTATTATAGGGCCGCTATCTAAGGAGGATCAAAATGCTGTCACACAGAAACTTGTTATTTGACTTGCATGCCTCGACAAATGGGGCGTTCGTAATTCGATTGCCGCATCTTTATATCTGTCAACTTCAACCACTGGATCGTTGCTCCGAATAACTGGAAATATCATTGGCCAAAAGCCAATCGGATCAGAAGCCTTTTCAAGCGTGCCAAATATAAAATGGCCCGATTGACACGAGAAAACCGTCAAAGATCGGATATTTCCTGCCTTCGTAAAGCATGCACGAGAAACCACATAGAGAAACAAGCTGTAAATGGTCCCCAGTCATGCCCAAACCACAACAAATTACTTTTTATCGTCTGTCGGCTGGTTGCTGCGTAAAAACCACCGACGAGTGATGTTGGCGGGGTGCCATCGAAGCAATTCCACTGACAGGCGACAACGTGGCAACCGGTGGCTAATTCAATTTTCTGGTGACTTAATTCGATTGGCCGGCCCAAGGTTTGTGAGCAAACATGGCGGATCGCAGGACGGTGGTTACTCGGCGGCGGAAGACCAGGGCCAGACTTGTCACGTGTTACTTCCGCCCGAGCGGCCGCTCCCTCGTATATCCGTGAAAACAAGGTCATCGCTGCTGCGGTCAGGCTACTTAGCCGCTTCCCAGAATTCTCCAGGGCGTCTCAAGTGCCGGGAATTTCCGCTTCAACGACGCATGCGCAAGCAGGAACATCTACTTCCTGTGCATGCCAACTAAAGGAAAGGGAAGCCACGGTAACCAGCTTTTCTCATCGGGTTAAAACCTTGACGAGAAGTAATGAGGGTTCCCAGCTAATCAACATCAACAGCCACGAGACAAATATAAATTAGATTTGTTTTTATAGGGAATTTGATCGCATGTTCACATCGCTGTGGTAATTGCACATCTTCAGATTGACAGTTTTCAGCTGACGTAAGAAAGCGATAGTCGTCAAATTCTCCATTGATCAGACTGTGGTGTTGACATCGGAAGGAGGGGCGGGGGGTCGAGGTTATTCCGTCGTGTCTCTCAGTCAGAGTAACAATCTGCTCTATTGTGTCGGGCTCTGCAGTTCATCAGACTTGAAGCGCCGGCTAACCAACAAGCCGCCAGAAACAGGAAGTTCGTTAGGTTCCCGCGTAAATCTAATTACCTCATCACCGGGAAACACCTGGGGCCGCTCAGCTCCTTTATAAACACCCATCCTTGAGGCCGCTTAGTGCGTGAAAACTGCCGAGAGCAATCGCTCAAATGTGATTTTTTTACTAAAAGCGGCTTATGCTGACGATTTATGTGACTCAGGGAGAGGAGGGAATTTAAAAAGAGGGCCGGGACACAACATGCTATCAGGTACATTTAATTTGAAAAATAAAAGCTCAATTCATTTCCAGCAAATTATATGCGAAATAATTTTTCTGTACGATGCAATGTAATCTGTAAGAGGTTTCCCTTTAGATAACACAGTGATGACACATTCGTCTGAGTGGGTAATCAACAGCAGATGTCTTACGAAGGGAAATTTATCTTGCTCGGTAGATTTAACACCACAGAGTTAATAAAGAGTGAAAGCGTGTGAATCAGCTGACACATCCAGTGCCAATAACACGTCTCGGTTCCCGCTTAATCAATCATGGAACGCCAGGTTTCACCACAGCAACACACCTTGATTTATACGTCTCGGTTTTCACCTTCGTTCGCACCCCGCTCCGACCTGTCTAACCGGGCGATAATTTCAGACACGTGTGTATAACAACCGTCTTGTTAATATTTACCACCGCAAATCACCCTCCCCGACATTCAGCGTTTTGTTTCCCGCCTTTTCGCCGCCGCAGACGACATGAGCTAATCTCCCAATTATCGCTCACCACGTGACTGACTAGTCGGACACAATCCGGCCTAAGACGACTACCTGGGGAAACGGTTGCCAAGGAGACGCAGTTTTTAACGCGCTAAGAATGCAATTTAGCTGCGGAGATGTTCGCCGCTGAGGGGGGGCCTGTCATTTAGCCTCAACCTAAGTATTTTGGTTTACAAGGGAAATATTTGCGCATCCTAATGCCCCCGCTTCAAGTTGTTATTGTGAGTTTGTTATCGGAACTGGGAATGTTTATAATGTGTTTAACGCAGCGCTGAACATATATCTAGGACTATATTTCTAGAAGCAGCTGGTAAAATATTCAGTATCGTTCATCTCTCTCGGAACATTACCAGGAGTCTCCGCATTTCACACGTGACCTAGATTTTACTTCGCCTGATCCCACATCGCGCGGATCCGGGCAGAATGTCAGATTCATGCGGCAGCGGGCGAGTTTGTTTTTATCCGGGTCCCCGGTACTCTCGTTAAGCAGCAGGATGCTGTCAGGGGAGAGCGTGGCTACCTCGACTCGGGAAATCATAACGCGCGTACGTCTCTGTAGCTGGGTTTATCCCGCGCAAAGAGGGAGGGGGGACTGACCCTTTTTAGGGTGGGGATGTGCCGCCCGGGGATCCAAATTAGGGGTCATGCTAAGCTGATTCAGGTCAACACTTGGGGTCCAAGTGAGTCCAAAATAATCTGGTTTGAAATCATTCTTTATGCGATCGCTGGAAGTTGAAGTCAAAGTGAGCGGATTGGCGAAATGTTGAGTATAAATGAGCTGCAAGGCTGCAGTTTGGGGGTAAACCCAGCTGCAAGAGCTCTAAAATGAGGGAGCAATAGGCGACACATCGGAGTTCAAAATATACCGAGTACACCCCCCCCCCCTCCCCCGGGAGGGTTTATCCCGCACGGTTCTGGGGTTAGATTTACGCACGCACCCCTCCCGGTAAATCTGACCCGTGTACATGTGCGCCCGAGCGTATAATGAGTACACACAGCTGGGAGCAGTACCGGAATACTGAGCAGATTCTTCACAACACTGCTCAGTGCTCAGCTGCCCGTCAGACAAACCGCTGACACCGCAAATCTCATCGCCGTACAACAATACACGAATTATATAGGCTATGTACGTTCCTCCGTACCCATATTGATAGAATCGAATTGAAAGTGAGACGGCAAATTGAACCATGTCGCCATATTGCCGCACGGTTAAAATCCTGTATTTACGGACGGTCAACTGGATCAGCCACGAGGAAACCGGATGCTAATTACCCACTAAATATGAATATAAACGCTGGAACATCTCACAAATTGTGGCGTTACCCCTAGATACATGTTTTCATCGCGGTAATAAATGGCTGGCGACATCGTCGTCCTCGAGGAGTAAGTGCCATGATGTCCGTAACCATAGCGACCACACCCCTGTTGCTATGGATACCGGCTAATGTGGCCACACATGTGAGTATCATGTGCGGTTGTCACGGGTAATAGTCGGCGCTCGTAAACAGGGGCCGAGTCTGGCGGAGACCGGCAATTACTCCGTCATCTCGGCGGGGGACACGGCCAACGGGGATAGCGGCGGAGAGCTGGGGAGGCTGATACTGATGGTAGGAGGAAGGAGGAGGAGGGAGGGAGAGGGGAACATGGCCACCGGGGACAGCGGGGACAGTGGCGGGGGAGAGAGAGGCTGATACTGACGGTAGGAGGGAGGAGGAGGAGGGAGGGAGAGGGGGACACGGCGGGGAGCTGGGGAGGCGGGCAAATATACAAGGTCTGATACTGATGGCAGGAGGAAGGAGGAGGAGGGGGATATGACGGGAGAAGAAAGGAGGTGGCAGCCTGCTGAGGTGACCAGCTGAGAGTAGAAGATGACCGCAGGAGATGGAACCTGCTTGTGGTGTTGCCAGAGGACACAATGTGGAGCTGACGCACGGTGCACGCTGCTTGAGCAATGTCACCTGCATTCAGCAGAATAATGCTGGTCTTCAAGAGGGAGAATGTGACCTAATTAAAACGTTCTCAATAGTGTAATTAAAGACGTTAGGCTGAGCATACAAATCCACACGATTATTACTATATAATTAGTTATAATAGCTCACACTAGAATGTGCTGTGGATGCATCGTAAGCCCGGGCCACAGACTTTACGTATGTCACACAGAGCAGCGACTTCTGATTGTGATGTATAAGAAGAGGTATAGATCAGCGCTTTACTCACATTCTGATCTGGTGGGTTTCTGGTAGGTAAATCCCTGACACGCCTTCTCCTCCATGTTGTTGCAGCAGACGAACAAATGCTTCTCCTCCAGCCCGCTCTCCCGCTCCTTTATGTTGTAGCTGTACACCTGACAGAACCCGTTCTGATTCAGCGATTCCGATAACTCAGTTACCATGGCGACCAAACACACAACAGCCACGACGAGAAACAAATCCATGCTGGCGTTGAGGAAAAAAGTGAATGAACTAAAAACTAAAAAATCACGCGATTATCATCAAAGTTTTCAAGTCAACCTCGGCTGCAGCTTGCATTTTCCATCCTCCATACTGCATACCTGTAATTTACTCCTGCGTTCCCATGGCAACACCGGCTACATCTGTCCAATATATTTTTGTGAAAGCACGAGAGACTCAGCAGCAGAGCAGATTAGTCTGTCTCGGTCTGTGAACACAGATTAGAGAAGCGAGCAGATTTGTCCCACGCGCCGTCAGATGACAAGCTCCCGTGTTCACACCTTGTTTCTCCGCTGGCGCCGATGATCCGCGGCTTATCCCGGGTAATCCGCTCTGATCCGCTCTGATCCGTGCGTCATGCTCCGCTGCACACGTCCCGTCTGAGCTGTCGGCTGGCAGCGGCCGAGCTGCTCCGAGCTCAGATCATCCGTATCTAACTGCGTGAGCGCGGTTACTCCCGAGTAACGTGTGATACAACACACATGTTACCGTCACGGGTAATAGCTCAGCACACGTGGTTGTCACAGGTCACGAGGTTGGCACGGGTGACCGGTGATACCCTGCTTGTGACCGTCACAGTTGATTGCCCTGGTATCTATCACCTGTCCAGGTGTGTGTAGCTCTCTACCTGTTGGTGAGCGCCGGGTTAGACGGGTGTGCGCCTGACGCTGTGTGGCGAGTAACTCCTCTGCTCGGGTAGACCGCGGTTTGTTACTGAGCACTGAGGAGCTACAGGCGGCGGCCGAGCACAGTGCAGCGCGGCGGGGCAAAGGCTGCGAGTGCGGAGAGGGGAAGGTAAGCCCAGGCTAGCTACCTTACTAGTCTCAGGCAGAGTAAAGGCTGCGAGTGCGAAGAGGGGAAGGCAAGCCCGGACTAGCTACCTTACTAGTCTCAGGCAGAGTAAAGGCTGTAAGTGCAACAGGGGGAAAACGGGTATGAAATTTAGAGCAGGGCAAGGTTCGATATGCTAAGAATCGTGTTTGCGAAAAACTATTTAACCTAGCAGGCGCCCTTATAAATTCACAGCCGGCCAACTGCTGCTAGAGAAGGTTTAACAAGAAGGCCGTTCGCGCACGACGATAGAATGGGCTTCAAATAAAAAGTTTACCGAAAAATGATACATGTATGATATATACACGTTCCTTGCGAAGCTTCAAATCAGTTTCACTTCCATTCATGATTACATTGGCCCAAATCGCGTTTTCGGATCAGAGTAAGGTGCATACCGTTGTTGTAATGAAACGCAAAGTTCAGTCTGATCACTGTATGTCAATGTAATTGATGTTTGTAATACGGACAGTAAGAACTCATCGATTTGGTATAATCATTCATCATTCATTAGCTTGCTCATTCTAATGAGAGGAGCGCGCCAAAATCAACACATAACGTAATAGAGTCGTCTGTATGTCTATCTATTATGACTTCACAGCCACGAGTGTTTTACAAATCCGCCTCACAGGTCCGTAGTCCAGCATATAAAATCATCATCTAATGTACTAAACCATACAAGATACCATCCTATAAAATGTGAATATATATATGTAGGCTAGCTGATCTGGATTTAGTAAATCTCGATGAGATGAAAAGGTGAAATTCTAATTTTCCTGTCAGGTCAATGAGAATGAAATAATTGCTATGGTGATCAACACCAGTTGAAGAGAACAAAGACAACTTGAGAGGGACTTGTCCAACCCTAATTTAAATTCAAATTGATTCCAATGATAACTTAATTGTCTCTATAAGGTTTTTGTATTGAATTTAGGTGTTGTAATTATATTAGAGAGATAATGAGCTATCTAGATATGCTGCTATGGAGGGCATTTTTCTCGGCTACTCTAGCTTAGAACCAAGCTAATCAAAGTGAACTGGATAGATAAACAAACAAATGTTATGTCTTAATCATGGGTAGATAGTAGGTCACTGTGCTGTTTATTCATCAACAATCGATAAGGATTTACACATATGAATTTAAAATGTAATTGATTATTTGCTAATGTAGAGTATCTTACGTGTTGTCAATGAAAGACATGTGTTCATTTTATAAACAGTAGTCCTCTGAGTCAGATCGAGAATACAGGGCGGCAGGTAGTTACATGCATGTAAGCAGTATGATACAGGTGTTTGTTCACCGTCGTAATAATACTTTGGAAAATGTTTCACTTGATACATTTAAACCATACGATAAATCTACATAATTGTAGTCCAGTTTCTAAGGACAATCCATGCTTGTCGTCCAAACAGAATATTATGGCTTATGGGTTGGCAGGAAAGCAAACATGATTTCATCAAAATTGCAGGAAGAAACTCATGAGCTGGCAAAATCGAACAATTTTGGCAAGGAATTCTCACCAATTGAAATATATGAAATAAAATGTTTGTAAATAATACGAGACATCAATCCATTCAAATATTAATGTAGGCCTATGGGTTTGTTTAGCGGGTCTTAATTCGTGAGTTATCGGGGGAATCGATAGATGCATATATACCATTTAAGAAACCGGCAAACGGTACTCTGTAGGTTGCAATGATTAAGATTGTAATAATCAGTGGTCGTATCGGGATCATTGTAGTTATCAATGTTTTATGTGTTGGGGTTGGAGGAGAGGGGGGAGGGGGGGGGGTGGATTACCAAATGTTGATAGGGGAGGGGGGTTAAGCCTTGCAGGGAGGTGAGAGATATTATACTTGTACATCAGTGTGGAAGTAGCCTTTCAGGGGGAGGGTGTGTGTAAATAAATACTGCAGTGGTGTTTACAAGTAGCATGATAATCAGTCCTTGTGGCACATCTAACAGAATTGAATTCAATATAATTACTAGGTTTAAAGTAGTTATTTGGGAAACATGATACAAATGGTTTAGCAGGTGAATGATTCACCAGTGTATACAGGGTTGGACTCGGTCCCACACCATACTGTGGCTACTTTGAGCCCCCATATTTGCAAAACCTAGAATTGTTCCATACATTCACTGGTAGAAAACCACATGGCATTGTGCCTACTCGTGGTGACGAGGTGAATAGCATAATATATGTTACACAAGCAAATTTGTTTATCATCTGCTGCTCTTTCGAATCACCGATAAACATCAGTACAACACATTAAATACAAAAGCAATTATTGCAAACATTTGTATACAATTGGGATGTTCAATTCTGTATTTTAATGGATAAATCTACTCACAGTTCACATTTGATACAAAATAAGATTGTCGATCATTTGGTGTCTTTTGTAAACCATGACAAACCAACGAACTATTTGTGACACACATTGGCCTTCAAGAAACCGCTTTACCCTCTCGCTAGATCCTATTTATTGGGACGTCCTAAACAGCTCGTTAATTACTTTCAATGATATCGGGTTTGCTGGTGCTAATTTAGGTATCGCCTACATGCAGATATAGCTACCGTGAACCATCTATTGCGAAGGAGGGTAGTGCAGCAAAATGCAGTAAATTGATCGTATCCTAAAGGGATCAAATTATTGTTTGAGCAAAAAAAAACCGACACAGTAGATAAGTTCTGCCAATATTGTCATCTATTGACTCACCTTTAATTACTGACTGGTGTCCCAAACGTTGGTAATTTAGAAAAACCTTCGAGTACAAGTTTTAAAAATTCACCAAAACAGGGCTATTAATGGGGAGTGTTTCTGTAGATATAATGCAAATATTACTTTGTAAAATCAATCAAACAAGCACGATATAATTTTCCAGCGCCTTGTCAACTTTTCAAACACAGGACATGAAGTTGCATGCTCCGTTAAACTTAAATCATAGTACCGATGGACAAAGGATTGACATAAACAATAACTAAATTAAATGATGTATTACATTACCTAATATGCATAATTATATATTTCATGTAAATGTATTGTCTATTCCATGAAAATGAGACACCAATGACCCATATAGACCTCCATTCACTACTCCGTCCTCCACGTGAAAGAGTGTCCGGCAAATTTCCAGCTAATTTCGAATGCTCACTACTACTCAAGGCATAGCTGTTTGATCAACTCGGTTTAACTCCTAGTGGAATATACCTGGTAAGATGAATTTGAAAACAAATAGTGCCTGTGCATGTTTGCAAGGTACGATATGTTTGCATCTGCAGCCCCAGGAAGCAAGTCCCATTGCTGCCTAATTCATTCCGCAGTTGCGATACTAATATTCAGGTTAATTATTCATACTTGGTAGCCAGGAAGATCGTGATACAAAACAGGGAAAATTAATGCGAAGATGTCCCAGTTTGCACCCACTGTTTTTTCCCCATTTCTATTGGAATAATCATCAACTACTTCTTTCACAGGTTTGATAGCACAAACTTTGTTTAAGGGAGAGCACACATATTATATGGTATAAAAATTAAATCACTTTAGCATGTACTATGTACTGGTGTATTCTGTCCGATCTGAGACAACTACTAATATTGACGTGTAATTATGTAGGCAAACCAAGCCAATCTGTTCTATATTCTTCTCCGCTAAGACGATTTGACAGAGTTGCGTTAATGCCATACTACTACAACTTTCAGTAAAGGTATAGTAGTCGGATTGGGGCACATACAATGTGTCAAAATATACACTGAGGAGGGAATAGGGGTTTTATCTAAAAACTGCAAAAGCATAGACACCCTTCCAATATTTCATGCAGCTATATAATCTTGTTAACCAATGTGTTTTTATCTGTGAAATATATCTAATCTTGTAATAGTTTTGATAATCAAAACATTTTGCTGTTCCATCGCAACTATGATAATGAATAGTTGCAGCTATAAGATTATTTGACCAGAATGCTATATATTCCAAATACATCATGAAATCTAAAAACCGACCAAAAAGAAAGGAATTTAAATCTATCCCATGATAACTTTATTTCTATGGTGTAGGTCACGCAATCATGCACTTAGTTGATCAAATGAACGTCAATTTCTGGAGCTAACTAGTCCGCCCTGTAGTCGCCATAACCGTTCCCTCTTTTCTTCATCTTAACCGGCAGCCTCCTCAGCTAGCACCCCGACAGCCTCCTCCCGCCTTGTGAACATCCTCCCCTCACGCTGACTGAGAGGGAAGCGCGTAATTTGACAAGCCGTGTCC
>JAXGGS010460596.1:0-11653 GCA_035585475.1 Armandia brevis
CCAGATTGCTGAACTATTCGTCTCGATAGCTAGGCTCGGTAGTGGCGATTCTGTAACAAGACGTCGTCATGGACAGAGGTATGACGTCATAATGCCTCTGCTGTCACATGACATACTCGAATTTTAGAACAATGCATTATGACGTCACATCGCAGTCATAAAATCAAGGCATTCACGTTGTAACGTAATTATGTCCAAAACAACTTTATCAAAGAAGAAAATGCATTTAATTGAATATCTACGGGATAGTCGAGGGTCACTACTGACACAGTTGATTTATTGACGTAATAAACGTCTTGTTTCTGAGGCGAAAACTCTCGATCGATTTAATACATCAATACTACCAGTCAATTAAAACCATATGCAGTGAGTTTTAGTCATGTCATATGATTAACTGAGATGCTGAAGGCAAGAAACTTGTCAAGTTGCTCGGAGTTATCGTCACACGACTCGGAAAGTCGCCCTGGTCTCAACCGTCTTTAACAACAACTAGATATACATATATGATGAATGGATGAGTGTCACTTTTCGATCACCTATACAAAGACTAGTTATGCGGGGATTATTTTGCTAACAATTAAGGTCGTTGTTAAATTATAAATCAAATATTGTATTTACTCTAATTAGGTCTATATATATCATATGTACAGCAAATATTCTATGTACATTGTGTTTGTCCTATAACAAGCATCGGTTTGTATTTAATTAATGAACCATTTAAAGTATCCACAAAACCAAGTAACTGATCGATATTTAAGTTTCCTCTGGACTGAATATTTCCTTCTACGCTAAGATGCATCCGCCCCTCTTCGATAATTTAGAAAATCCATGGGGGTAAGCTGTTCTCTGATTACGCCCTTCTTTGATAATTTAGAAAATCCATGGGGATATAAGCTGTATTCTGATTACTTCCTTCTGATGATTCAATTGCAAGGAAGTTTTGAGAAATCTATAAGTTGTGTGACGGATCTCATCTGCGCTCAAATTTAGCACGGACAGATCGACCACTCAGTCACTGGTTAAGAGGTTCACTTCGCGTACTGTGAGGACGCCTATCAAGTCCGTGAGACTGATGCTACAGATGCACCAACGAGTATTTCATACATGCTGTCACGGTTTGATATCATTATTCCTACTACCTGCTGAGATCAGTGCTCTGTTGTAATCACATACTCAGTATCTAGTTTGTGTTTTACTGGCCTAATGTTCCTATCTGCAGCATTCTAATAGTGAACTCATGTTAGATTTTTTCCAGGTTTTTTTATATGTGTGTGTAACATATAAATTGAGAAAATGAATGGTCACATGACTAACGCGATTTTTACAGCAATCGATTATGATGACACAATTTATTCTTTAAAAAAGTCATGTACGCGTCTAAACTTTATTCAGGAGTGAAGAAATACATTAAACTGAATATAAATGTAATTCTCAAAGGTTACCTCCACCCCATTTTATTTAATGACATGAACAAATTCTTGTTTTTGAGGACCGCTTTATTGGGGGGAAAAACTAGCTCAATTTCATACATCAAAACTGCCTGTAAATGAAAACCAATTAGTCAAATAATTACATGGCATGTCCTCTGGGAAGCAAAAACCGCATTGAATTCACTCATATCTTCTGAATTCCTTTAAAAAATGAATTGAAAGATATGAACAGTAGTACATTTTGTTCATACTACTTTAAACAGAATCATCTATCGTCACACTACTAACTGAGCCAGGTGGGGTCGTCACTGTCTGCTACAGTTAAACAAATTTGACAGTCAAACATTACTACTTTTATTGTGATTGTCGGTGCTATAATGCGATTATTAATTACTGCAGATATCCGTTATAATGCGGCCTACTATAAGGCGGTATTCGCTAGCGAATTCGTCTATCGTGCTCCCCCGATTTGTTTGGTATATTGCAACTTATAGCGCGGGTTATAGGTCACCAATATTTATACATGGTATTCGATATAAAGCGGTTTTTAACGCCTGTCCCCCTCTACATGGATTACAGAGGATATCTACAGTACCTGCTGCCATTTTAGCGGTTGTATGTACATGTATATTACATATACCTAATGTACATGTACATATATATTCCATATACCTGATATACATGTACATGTATATTGCATATACCTGATGTACATGTACATGTATATTGCATATACCTAATGTACATGTACATGTATATTATACATATACCTAATGTACATGTACATGTATCCTGGCACACCACTGCCAAGCTGTCATGCATGCGCGCTCGGCCTGAGATGCTCAGATAGCGCGGAGGGGATTAGGCCGGATTAGCCGGGGGGATTAAAGGATAATCCCACTGTGATACACATGTAGGCGCGGGCCGGCGAGGAACGGGTATTATCATTATTATTAATTAATGGGCTTATCTCCGGCGCAGCCAGCTCCCTGGGAGTCCCCGGCGTTTGCACTCAACTGAACACAGTGGGCCATGAAAAAAGGTGACCGGCAAATTAAAGGTTTTATTTGATTACATACAGAATGACAGACCACACTGCGGCGGTATTATTATTTGGCATGCGGTGAATTGAATTATGACACGACTGGGTATATGTATATAAAAAAGTTAAAGCGCTAACTTTGCCATCTACATGTATACATGGGGATTTAAGTTGTTAATCCCCGCTATATGTGGTGATTGGTTCAAGGGGCACGGAAGGATCGTTTACAGATAGCTTCCTGGGGTTCCTGCGACCACCCTACCACTCTTACGTAATATTAATGCGTCCATCCTTTGCGTAGCAGCAGCGAGACACATTTCTGGACACATCGACGAGCGATTTCAGTGAATATATATCATCCTGATCGCTCTTTACGGACATCTTAACACCTACATTGTGTGAAAGCGGTCGGCGATATCTCTTCGTGAAACTTATCGGATTTCGTTGCTATAGAAACACAGAGGATCTTAAGATAAATACGGTGTATTACTGAAGCTGATGACGATTCGTTTGCAGCCTCCTGTCCTTCTTTAATCACAAGGTAAGAAGCGTCAACTTTAATTGTCATAATTCAAAGGGGGGGAATATTAATAATAATATTAATCATTTATTACCCGCAAACATATGAGTGAGCTTGGTGTGGCGACAGTGCAGCTACAATACAAGCGTTCATAGGTGTATATCTAAATAAAATATGCTAGACTAAGTGAGTGAGATTAATATTAAGCATAATATCGCTCCATCTTTGTTCAACACGCAGTATATTTATATACACTGGGTCTGGTCTCTGGTCTCTTATGATGGTTGCCGTTACAATCAATATTCAAAATTGACTTAAAAATTATAGCGGGCTGAAATATCGTGTCACTTATAGACATACATGTATATGCGTGCGTATAAACCACTTTTTTACTTTGAGAAAAAGAGGGAAATCGGCTCATCGGCTTTTATGCTGGATTTAATATTAGAGGTATAGAGCCAATTAAAAACTGAAAATGCGATCCCGTCTTATACGCAAAATTCGTTTATATGCGTTCACTGAATATATGGTCCTTGTATTGAGAGATATGATATATAAAAAATGCGATATTGACGACATGACAGTGAATTTGTTTTTTAAGCGTCAAGGTGATACATATAAACGTAGGTTATTTGGTATCGAACGTTTATTAGTTTTATTAGCTGATTCGCATCCGTATTTCATCAACAACCTGATCCTGTGATATATGCATCGAGAGGGTGTCTAATTAAGATTCAAGATTCAAGATTTTATTGCTTCAAGGTTAGCACACCTATCAGCTGGTCCGCTGCTTTTTGTACTCAGGCCTAGACTTTAAATATTGTGCAATTATTGCCGGTAAAGCGCGGTTTGACCATTAGCCCCTGGGTATCGTAGACACACATAGAAACAATGGAGGATACCAATCACTGAAGAACCTGCGCATTGCATAAGTATACCTATGTCACTCGGTTCTCTCCTGCCCGGCAAATATTAAGAATTGACGACTTTTATAGCGCGTTTAGCGGTTATATAAACAAATTATTGTGCTCATAGAAGTGCGCATAAAGGCTTGGCACCCTCACCGGTGCCCGATCACTGCCAAGTGAGGATTAGCAGTTTTTGACCTTAAGTGTTCGACGTGTATGGCTAATAAATAACTATTGTTTGACAGCTCGAGGGCCTGTGCTGATCGATACTAAAATCAATCATCAATATATAAAACAACACGACGTTTAAACCTGTTAGAAGTCGGGTTAACTTGTACAAACAGCGATGCATACATGTACATGTATGTGCCGCGACTTGGGTGAACCGTTTGTCGTGAATTACAATGCGTCATAGTTGAAAGCATCTAAGCGCGGATACCTTTTTGAATGACAAAGTTGCCAAAACTAGCTATAATACTTAGTTTCTATAGCTGATATGTATTGAGCTCGACCTTCCTTCAGTAGCAAATTTAACTCAGTATTAGATATTAATTGAGATTGATTATATCGATATTGATGAAGGAATCGTAGATGACGATGTGATATATAGTCAGAACCCTATTCGAGCTTTAAATTGGTATTATTTGACGAAACATTTGATCCATACTGCGTTTTTCTCGCTTGCTTGAATCCCTATCCTCTTGGCAGCTTTTAAACCGAGTAAACATTCCTTTATAACATGCGATACCTCTACAAATATATAAACTTTAAGATAATGAGAACAATATAAAAGCGTTTATCCGTTAAAACTTAGTAAGTAGTATATGTTTAAATTTAGTCCTTCCATACTACCTCTAGTTGCTTTGTCGCATATGTTGCCCAGCTGATCGTTAAAACGCGGAGTCCGTTATAACGCGGGTGACAAATGTCGCCCATAGGAATAGACGGTACTCGCTATAACGCGGTTTTAATGCCACCCACATTGGCGGCTGGTTCTAGGAACGTCACAAATCCCGATGATCTTAGATCACCGTCTAATACTGTACAGTGAAATTTGACAGTCTGAAATGTGACTAGATTTATTGAATCAAGGCGCTGTAAAATACAGGGATTGCCTGTTGCTCGCCCCTGTATATATATACGTGTGTTGCTCAACTTGTGCCAGGCAGCGCTGGCGGCATCGATCACCTCGGGACACACTGGTGACACGACCGACCGTGCGCGTGCGTGGCTCAGTCAACTCAGACGGTATGGTGGATCAGACCGCGAAAAAACGATAATCCCTCCTACATGTATATCCGCGAGATAATCTCCCGGCTACATACATGTATATGCGAGGTCTCCCCTCCGAGCCAGGCGAGGGATACTTTATTATCACGTGCACACACCCTTGATGTTGTTCTCTCATTCACGGATAACTTTAGCTACAATGTAGATGCGCTTTTTCTTTTCTACAGCGATATGTTTAGAACTTTTATTTTTCGATTTTAGAATTAGAGCCGCAGGAGAGAAGCCGTATTTCGAGGCACATGGACTAACTTGTGGATATTTCAGAAGCGGCTTCCTTAATAGAGAGCTCTGACATCTAAAATGCCCTAGCAGGAATCGGCGATATTTGCTGTGCGGTGCTGTGAAACTTATCTGTAACCATAGAAACACAGTGGATCTGACGACGCGCTAATATCACGAGTATTAAAAACATATTTTACCATGGAGCGCGAAAAACTGACGACGATTTGGGTGCTGTCACTTGTCTTCCTTCTAACTACAATTCATTCTGGTAAGAAACGCTTCCTTCTCAGGTTTTATATTTATCAGTAATATAGAACAGATGTCTCGCTTATAATATGATGAAACTTGATTAGTCTCATCTAACTGACAACGTTCGGGTAGAAACACATAGATTATGTAACCAGGTTTTGACTTATTTCAAAGTGTTAATTAATATCATACATGTATTAATATTCATCGAAACCGCCTTCCATCAATGTTCTTATCAATTAGCTCATGGATAATAATAACGATTTAATATAATCATGTGTTGGTAACTTTTGCATTGCTTTAAGATATCTATATATCGAAATCAATATTTAAGTTGATATAGCAAGGCAAGTCACATACATGTATATAATTATATATATAATCATGTATACGTGGGCTGGTTGATTTGCTGCCAATTAACTCAAGATTGGATCTAATTCTTGTGCCAACACAATTACACGAATTACCGGTGGTTTACCTATTACAGCACATCTGCGTGAGCTAGATATCCCGCTTCCTTTACAGAAGTTTGAGTTGTTACTAGGGGCAGGATAATAGAAAAACTATCGCCAGCGTTGTTTGCACATTGCCCGCATCGATCGGTTGCTGGAATGAGAAATAAATAAAAGCACGTGTGCGCCTGGAAATGGTCTGACTCAGTAGTCGGAAAGATTGCCTAGAAATGATCGAAATCTAAAGAGTCACTGGAAATGTTAATCGAAAAGGTGCCATAAATATAATTATGGACTTGAATAATATCGCTTGATAAAATGAGATTGAGCAAACAGAAAATGCTGAAAAATGCAGCGAATGGACAACAAAGTGAATTTATATTTCATAAGCTCTCACATTGTGCAAACAGATGGCACATGTATCGCTGCCTGGATAATCTAGATTCGAGGGTTCACGCTAAAGGTCCCGCTTGTATCTGTAAGGATCTGAGAGGATCAGCTTTATACTTTAAGGTTAAGTTGATTAAGAAGACTAACCGGTCTGGTACTCTGGGGTTAAACACACGTCATGTATTGTCGCGTGGATAATATGATCCCACACACGGCTGGCGCATGTCTGCGAGATCAGAGGATCATCTCGTCAGAATAAAAAGCGACCAGCTGATACTTGTCTATAACTTGACCAATATCTAAGACTTCAAATCGCGGCTCATTTTAGCGGTTGTATATTGGAGATCTATATAGAAGGTGACTGATAAATTATGTCTAGAAGACGCTGAAATGTGTTGCGCGCCTTAGCATTTTTGTATTTTATTGTTAATTGTTGCCCGTCTAGTCAGTTACATGTCTAACAGCTTAGTAGACATAAATGTTGATAGAAAAATATAATTGTGTCTAATGGTCCGTGGGCTCACTTGTGTTGTTATCAAAATTGATTGTGGAAATGGTGACGTCATCAAAATAATCTGACGTCACCAGTGCAGGTAGTTCAGGATCTATACTGAGGTGATTACGTGCTGAATATTAATTATTATATCATGGGGGCACCGCAGTGATCGAGATCTTTAGATTGTCTTTCTTTGTTCACAAGGTTCACAGGTACCTGTACGATCCTCGAGATATCAGGAAAGAAGATCACAGAAAAATACTTTAATATTTAATACGCAAATATGTAACCACCTTTCATCAGTTTTGTATTTTGAGCGTGTTGCCCCGTCCATTGTTTCATCGCCACCTTCCCTGTGCAGCTCGATTAATCCCATTGAGTTCATTTATCAATCCGCAACAATTTTGCTCGGCGAAAATCGACGCGCTTTTATTTATTGTCCCCCTCGTGAGCTCTTCTGCCCCCCACGCACCGACGAAATATTGGCTGAAAAAGATGCAATGTTGTCTTTCCTCAGCAACATACAGATCCATACTTAAGTAGAGCAAATTCTATTCTTACGAGCAGTTAATTAAATGTGTCTCAATAATGATCGTCAACGGTTTGGAAATAAAAGCTGAATCGATGCCGAGTGGCTCGGGGTAAGAAGACCACCCTTGTAGTGGCGGGTAGAAGTGTTCGGAAGCTGCGCTCCTGATCGACAGCCGCTTTGTTTTAGCGCGGGAGTTGAGAGGGAGTCTGCTGCCTGCCCCGGTGCTAAGTAAACTCTGTGATAATATTTATCCACGGCCATTACCCCCCGGGATAAAACAGCAGCAGCGCCATGACGAGGCATTGATCCTCGATAGCAGACTGCGTCAAGTTATCTACGCCGAGAACTTAATGCTCTGCCGCTTTCTAATAAGCCAATATTTCTAGAAATAACACCCAGTTCTTGGTGCACGATTCGCTGTGTTTAAACCACTATATTCTTCGATCAGTAATTCTGTGCTTCGTTGTGATCTCACGAAAAAACACAAGATCAGGGTAGTTTGCATTTATAAAAAGATAAAACGATTTCCCGCCAAGCATGCAGACTACGCTCCGGCCTTGGAGACACGTTCTAACCGACATTTCCAGGTTAGCTAAGAGTTAGCAAAATAAACGCGTTGTCGGAGGAGGAGAAATGCCAATATAAATCTTTTTGTCCGGGCTTAAATTAACCGCGTTTTTTCAAGTTGTCGATGTTGTAATTGCGTCTGGGTGTGAGTCAAGTTGTCGATGTTGTAATTGCGTCTGGGTGTGAGTCGAGTTGAAGTTTCCTGTAATCCCTGACCGTGCGACTCTCACAAACTGGAACATGGCCGCCGACAAAGCTAAGCTTGTTTACAGATCAATAACTAAGTAAAAGGTGTCCGGGAGGCAAACACCAGCTCTCTCACTTAACCGGCTATTAGTGATGGTCAGCCACTGTAAGCCGCCGTTAAGGAGGCAACAGTGAGGAAACATCGCCCACCTCCTACGTCATAATCCGCGCTAATCCATGCGGAAAGATTTAGCGGGATTAGGGATTATCGGAGTAATTACGCGGAAAATATGAGGGAAGCACTGCCAGGAAGTGACAACATACATCGCTTAATCAGCTTAATCGTTGTTTTAAGACGTAAGATGCCAGTTCATGACCTGTGGTAGAAGAGGGTTTGGTAATCCGCGAAATAAAGCTAGGATAATTCGGTCAGGGTACATCCAATAATGTTACTCAGCCAATCTAACACGTGGTCGTTATGCAATCGAAATTGGAGTATCTCACGATGCCGATTGTTCGCATAAACAGCTTGCCCTAATCCACTGGCAAAGACCACGGCAATTAACAGCAAGAAAGCGGGCAACTATATATCTTTTTTATTTGTAATATGAAAATAGGTCACCGCCATACCGACTGTTAGTAATACCTAGGGTGTGGGGCGATTTAACAAGCACAGTGTGCAGAATATGGTGTTCTTTCTTACTTTTAAAAGAATTTCATGGAATGGCAAGGACATCGACCAACATCGATTTTCGGTGTATCAATTATGACCATCATATTTGCTTATGTACCCCTATATCAGATTCTTAAATATATTTCTGATCGCGCGTTTATGAATTAATATCGTTTATGTCCGTCTGAATTGGGTTCTGTTATTTAACATGACTTCTCCGTCGAGTTGCTGACACGGGCTGCATGTGACGTATATCGATATCCCAGTTCTCAGCGTTAAACCAACACAACCGGCAAAGCTTTTCCGGCACGCGGGCAAAATGGCCGCACAAACACAAGAAAATTGATTCCTCAGCAACTTATTCTGTAGGCACAATGATAGCGGGTATTTATACTGTTGAAACCCTGATAATCGGTGTTCGATTGTACCGACAAACATCTAACTCCTAGAGGGAAATACGGTTGCCGGATAATCGACAAACTGTAATATGGTAGTTGCAAATATGTAAACGGCTCCTGAAGGCAATAATTGCTGTTAAGAAATATTGACCTAGATAGCTGAGCTGAATTAAGATATTCGTATTTAGCGAGAGGAATGTTGCGTCATCATTTCATATTTAATCGAGCGTTTAACTCTCAAGAGCAGTTAAATAGATTTAGTTGGAAACATACTATTTTACGGGAATTATTGATTAAGTACAGTGATCTTGAACTCAAAATATATAAAAGCCAATTATTTCATATTCTAGCATCAGTTTATATTTGATATTTGGCTTCGTGCCCGAAGTTTAACACTTAATGTCACTAGAATCGCTCTATTTTACGAGCATTTTTCAGTGGAATAATAGCAAGTGACTGGGTTGGGATGATTTAAGTTAGCTTCCCTCAACGCACACACAATTATTACAGCGACACACATACTATTGGCGGACAGTGTTTTAGTCACTTAGGAACTAAGTGCTAGATTTGGACAAAACTTTGAACTGGTGTCTGAAACGTATTGATCGATGTCGGTCTCAGATATCGCTAAACGACGGCATGTAGCAGTCACGACAGCCAGACCCATTAAAATAAAGACTAAAATAAACCATGGTAATGTGCTTACAAGAATGCGAACGGTATAACCAGGCTTTATCCACACAAGTTGGCGGTCGACATGAAAAATTGAATAAATATCCTGTATGTCTGTAAAGTGAGGGTAAATATTTTTGTTTGCATATTAATGTTTCACAACCAATTGGCTGTGTACACAAATATGCAGAATTAAAATATTTTCATAGACTCTACAATGGGCGCCTACATTTTTCTTGGCAACCCAAAGAATTCTTACCCAGATGGTCTAAATATACCGTAGTTTACAAATATCGTCCATAACAACCTCTTTACGACCAGCTCATATTCATGTAATATTCGTTTTCTACCCTTGAAGTGATCCTTACCTAGTTTGAAGTAGGGAAAAACATGTCAACATCGGAAATAAATCAAATTGTTGTATATGTTTGTAATTTCGGTGCCTGGTTCCTGACCCTTCGCTCAGCTTAGTGATATAATCTATAATATATTAATATTTGTTATTACAGTGACTGGAGCATGCAGTGCGTCGGAATATGCATGTACTAACGGTAACTGTGTAGCTTCCGACAAACACTGGAATACAATAGACGATTGCGGAGACAACAGTGATGAAGGTTTGTTAGTTTATGCACCCGACTGGTTCAATAAAAAATGATTACACCTCGACCAACGCCCACATCAGGCAATACAAATTATTAAAAAAAATATATGATAATATACAACAATGGCAAACTCTAATTATTATACAAGCCGCGTAGTTTTCAGTCGTAAAAGTGAATTTGATTCATGTATTTATTTGTATCCCACGGGTTTTATATGATTATAAAATATGTCTGTCCGAAACTATGCTTGATAACAGCCCTCCCGATTCTCATTTGTAGTAACATATTTCTCGTTGTTTTAGTGCCCTCCAACGTGACGTGTCCCGTGGCTACCGACGCTAACGGGAATGATTTCTACAGCTGGCATTGTTCAGATGGATCGTGTGTCCCCATCATTGTGGGCTTCTTCCCCATCCTGGACGGCATGATGGCATGTCCTGACCTCAGCGACGAAAGTAGGTCAAGGTCAAACCGTTAATTCATATGACATATCAGTCTCAAATATGCTCAACTTACATATCTTTGCATGGCACCGATCAAAATTCTAATAGTAGAGAAGTAGTAGTAGTAGTAGTAGTAGTAGTAGTAGTAGAGAAATTATTGTGATTACAAATATAACGCGTGATATAAATGGTTTGAATTGACTTTCTGCAGAGAAGATAGTTGGTTCTTCGTGTGCTCGAGTGAACGCGATTTTCCTCCCGTCTAACAACTGTCAGCACTGGATCACAGACGCCGAGTGTAGGAGTGGCGTGTGCTACTGTAAGTGGGGCTGGGCGGCGAACGACCTTGGAAACGTGTGCACAGAACGTAAGTACGAATTGATGAAATACATGTAAATATGCAGCCATGAACACTTATCGATATACGCGCAGAAGCAAATTACTAATCAACGGAAATTGAAATTTGATTTAGACGCATATGTTTATTCCTCGTATTCATAGCCACAATTTACATGCATATGATTAAATTACGATTGAAATATTTCATGCAAACCACCATATAATTACCCTTATCATAT
>JAXGGS010460707.1:0-11651 GCA_035585475.1 Armandia brevis
AGTTTCCTTAGTCTGTTGAAAATGTCAAGGCAAGATTAAGACCATCGGCTACGGAGTTGCCTTTGTTCGAGGCAGATTTCATGAACAGTTTATTCACACGTGGGTGCTGCCTAACCAGACTGTAACTATTTATTAGATCAAAAGGAAGGCTGTGATCGTGTTAATCATGCAGCGATGTCGTTGCATGACAATATTGCTGATGATTGCGTATTCCTGTACACTGGTTAATGGTGAGTTTTTTAGCGCGACATTGACCTATGGTTTGTCCGCCTCCTCCTCCGGGTTGCTAAGGCCCCCTTTAAGCACCATGGAAACGTGGGCTCGCCGATGGAGTGTGCAGCTCTCTGCTCCCGGGAGGGGGAACTCTGTAAAACTGTCGAGTTTAACCCAGAGGATGGAGAGTGCGCCCTAATGGAGATCAACCAGGCTCCCGGAGAGGACTCTCCGGATACCAAAACTACACTCACTGTACAGGTGGGTGGCGTTGCAGCTTGTTCTAGAAATTAATTACTTGGTCTGAAGGGTATATATATAGTGATGCATTTCATTTTCGAATTTAAATCAACTAATAAAGGGGCCACATTTAATAATGTTTTCAAGTTATTATCTTAGTTTGTTCTGCGTTGATTCGCCGACTCTCCGGATACCAAAACTACACTCACTGTACAGGTGGGTCAAATATTTAAATTGTTAAGATGTTATTTATTTGATATAGTTGGCATAGATTCATGAACGATTATTCGTGATATTTCTTATTTTACAGACATCCAGCTGGCCGTGGGTAACTTTACTCCGAGTAGAAAGCGGCACAGGGGTCAGTGTGTTTGATCTGTGGACATCCGGGGTCCCCTCCATATCAGACGGTGTTTACTGTAATGGAACGGCCATTGCTGAGAAATGGGACCAAGTGTCAAAGGTACCAAAAGAGGAGTATTAACGGAAGAGGATACGTAATAGCGTTATATAATCCCTACACTTAAAATAACAAACTGAAATCTAATCAAAATCTAGCGTATATAGGCCTAAATGTCTTGTCAACTTGTCTTTTTCCATGTCTATTTCGTGTCTTGTTTGTGCCTCTCCGTGGCCATTTATGGACTAGCACTTTCAACAAATCATATCATATGAATGCCTGATTAGTAAGAGTAATGGGTTTTTATATTGGGAGGCATCACAATATCCTCTCCAGAAACAATTCAATCTCCTAAAAATTGTTTCAGGTGAAACTTGCTATGGAAGCAAACGGAGTTCGTGTTTTAGAAGCGACTTTCGACGCGACCTTGGGTTATCAGTCGACTTCTATCGGTTCCCCAACATCCTGGTTCTCACTCTCGAGAATCATACAAAACACGACATACACAGACATGTATCCTAGTCAATCGTTCAACCAATTCCACGTCGAGGGGTGAGTATCAGTGGATTTATTGCACTCATCAGATTTATTTATATTTCATGATGCGAGTATATTAATATCAACTATATTTCGTTTTTCTCGTAAGATTTAAAATACCATATATTTCAACATAAACATGAATATACAACAATTTATCAATGCACAGTGTGCACAATGATGGAACTACGAAAGTTATGCAAAACATTATTTTTAGGTAGATCAATATAACGGTTTGAATAAGTAAGCATAAGCCGTACGTATTTCGATCTTCCCTTAGGGTCCAAAACCCCACTTATTCCCTCGACCGGCGATTCTGGGCTAACCACCAGTACAACAACCCTCCTGGTGGGTGTGCTGGGGATGAAGGATGGTTCATGGTGATAGATACAGAAGCTGGGGCTTGCGCCTATGAGACTGATGTGCCGGGAGATCTACCCAAGTTCATCTATTGCCCAGGACCTACAGCTTGCACCTTTCTCACAGGTGAGGTGGTCGATTACTTGAACAAGCTTATTACAGTGTTCCGTGTTTCTTATATAAGCATATACCAGACGACAATATATCGAAAGGCAATACAAACAGACCGCAAATCTCAGCGTTAAAGTGGTAAAATACTAGTATCCGATAGTTAGGTCGATGAAGAAATGAACAATCCCAATTTATCTAGAGAGGTGGAATGGCAGGTTTTCAATTGAGTCATGTTCCATATGGATCTTTATTCTCATTCATAGGATCAAGTTTAGTAATTTCGTTCATGTTAGTCTTTCTCTTTGTTTCTACATATGTAAATCACATTTTGGCGAAGCGGGTTGTAATTTTCATATGCGGTCATTAATATTGATTAATATTGCTCTACTGAACAGTGAGACTTCGGATATCCTCCTACTCTTTCTCTGATACAATGTTAGACCACCTGTTAGTCTGCCTACGCTAGCCTGATTCAACAGGGCTTCGTCTTGAGGCGACGCTCGGGTCAAATTGGCCTTAATTTACGGTGATATTGTGGGCGAGCGTTTCGTCGCGTTACCTGTAGAGAGGAAGGGGTCGGGGTGTGATTAAGTGTCGACTCAGTGTGGGTAACTAACTCGACTGAATAATGTAGCTGCCTGGTTTAGCCTGCGTAATGAGAGGAGCGTGGAGGTTGTCATGACAGAGAACGACGCTCAGCACACGGTCGATGCCTTGATTGCATATGGATGTAAATGCTTGACTTATTGAGCTACGACAAGACTCTCAAACATCGGTGTTATTGGATCCATCGATCAATTATCATATTTGGGTTTACATTGGGCCTTATTCCTAGATACACCCGGACTAATGAGTTTATGTTTTCATTAGAGATTATAAAGTATATCTTAGACTGTGGTTTGTCATCAATATCTATGAATGAGAGCCCATGATTACATATCTTAATTTGACTCGGTTTTCTAACTTTATAATAATCATAAGAGAAGTATATCCCTTGATAATGTTTTAATTGTAAAACGGCAATATGACCGGAGAGCCTGTGATGATGCCGCATGCAGCATCCGACGATTCTGATGAATATCGATTTTGAAAGTAAATTTATGCGATTTATTTCACGCAGTTTTGATTCTTCATGGTCCAACAAATTACTCAGTTTTGGGATATATTTCAGATCGACAAATCGCTGACACCTTTGTGATTGAAGCGGTTTTCAAATGATTTGCTCAGCGACTAGGGTAAGCTCCCTGCTTAAGTAACCACACAAAGCACGGGTGAATAGTTACAGTTTTGAAAGTACAGGTAACATATTAAAAATTAAATAGAGTAAATATTGTTTATCGGAAATAGATAAAATCATATATATAACACACCAAAATTTACATATTTCACGATATGAGAGTCTCGTATATAGATTTAGAGGAGCTAATTATGTTACATATGCCGGTCTGCATTTTAGATTGTTGATAAATGTAAACAAGTAAAGCAGTAAGACTAAGAGGCCGGATTTTGACACTACTTGAAATCAAATGTTTTAGTGATCCTTGGATCCGATTTAGGATTTATATCAGCATTCCCGGATTATATATCTAAATCAGCAAACAGTGTATCATTTAAAGATATATATTTTACTATATGTATGATGATAAGGAATATTTGGATTATCTAATTTTCTGATTGTTGTTGACAGTATGTAACAGACGCTGTAGCAGTTTTTAGTATAACGTTTAGCTCCAAAGTTATGACAAAATTTGTATATGTATTGCCAAGTTATATAAGTATATTGTAATGGCTATGTAAAAGTTAGAACGGTCTTAGTATATAATAAGTTAGTTAAATGTTGCTTGGTATGTGACTAGATGTGTGCTATTATTCTGAAAGTTGCCACGCGCGTATCTATGTACATTGTTTATGTTGAGTGTAAATAAGCGGCTGGACGTGACAGGCCAATCACCATACCAATAACAGTGTCAAACCAGTCCATTTAGAGAACTTCAAATCCATTCAGAAAGTCGCAAACTATATAGACTCGCCCTCCGTTTATTTGGAAAACATATGACTTAAAGGCAATATCGACTCAAAATGAGGTAATATTACAAGCTTTGTTGTATGATCATTATATAGTATTGATAGAATATAACAAGCAATGGGTATATTAGAATCATTTGGTGTTATTTCTAATGATTATATTCTCACTGTCATAGCGTTTAGAATATGTGGAATTTAGAATGTTATCGTCGTTTCAGATTTACGTTAAATAAACGGTTCTAGTCAAAATCACTTCAGTTGTGCTGTATGTTTAATTGCTATTTCGTTACACAGAAACTGCCCAAAGGCCTATATCGGTGGTGCGGCGGCCCCCTTTTTTTCTAGGATTTCAAAAGTGACACGGCACTTTTTCTTACCTCTGTGGTGGTGCGGCAACTCTTTTGGGGTTTTTCGCTGCATTTTGTGTTTCAGCAGAGGGAAATTGCAGTTAACTGTTAAATTTAACAAAGACGTAAATGTTTTAAAACAACATTAATGCGAGTAAATTATCAACATGGGGTTCGGGACGATGTGAGTAGCAGGTACTTTGGTAGGGGCCAAGGATGGTGCGGCCCTTTTTATTTTGGCCCACTTAGAGGCGATGCGGGCGCCTTTTTTTAATCGGGTACCCTGATGAAAGCAAAACAGGTTTTGTCTTCTGTTAAACCGAAGAACGTTTTCGTAATTAGCTAGTAAATTTCATTGATGAATAAGAAGAGCTTTAAAAACCTACACGCTTAACTCAGACTAATCTATCCTGTCAAAGTCTCTAGAATGATGGTCACTGAATAATCACATAGAACACATCAATTAGAAGTATGTACCATATAAATATCTCGGTTTGACCACATCGATCTCATTTCGATCCCTCCTCAGGATTCTAAACCCCAAACGTTCCACTGACAGACGGTTCTGGACTGACTACCAGAACGCCAACCCTCCAGGTGGGTGTGAGGGGGATGAGGAAGGGTACACGGTGATAGACACCCTAACTGGAGACTGCGCGTATTTCAACAAATTGCCGACACTCTTGTTATCGAGGCGGTTTTCAAATGAGTATTGAAGGTTGGTCGAGCTGAGATACATCAATCGCGTTGCCGTGTATCAACCACCAATCTGCTATTTATCCGCGTCCGAGAACGTGGAATGCAAGCTAATTATATAATTTTACTGACTTATTTCTAAAATCGTTCGTGTTCGTACATTGGGGTTAAGTTCTGATGAGCAAAATTGTGAAAGTGAAATTCATACAAGAATCGCACCCATTTGCGGCTTTATCAACCGACTGATGTATTGAATTAATGTTTTCCCAATTCATAAAACTTTAATAGCAATAATAACCCTTGTCCCATTTAAAAGTTAAAAGTCTTACTACGTGTCATGAGTAGTACCGGTGTACAAAGTGTCCCGGGCGGGAGCTGAACATTATCTAGGATTGAAACAAGATTAAGCAACCTAGGGTTCCAAATGTATTGACAAATTTAGTTTCAAAATATCTATTGGAGAAATGAAGCCGCCAACATTAAAAATGAATATGAATGATTCGCTTGCATATACCTTTAAATTATAACTTAATATATAAATACCTGATGACTATTAAAAAAAATTAACTTTATTCAAAATGTGTGCTTCAATAAATAGACTGCGTTCCAAAACAAGATAAATTGCTGTTTTCGTGACTGGTTGATCACTTATTGAAACATACTTATATACACCTGTATTATATATAAGCTGTCCACGTCCATTGTCGGTCGAAGAAGATAATTCCTATTAGTAGTATGAAAGCCCCACAACGCTGTATAAATAGTATCGTACATTTGTTTCAAGTCGAGTACAGAGCAAAACCTTAAGGATCAACATCGGGCAGCCGTTTCAAAAGTTGAGATAAATGTACTTATGTACATAACCTCAAGGGTGACCTCCAAATGGAAGGAAATTGGTCGCCTGTTAATATGATAACCGGCTGAATACTCGAGTAAGGAGCCCGATTCTATCATTTGGACCAAAGTGTTTTTCTTAACTGAGTGTACTGAGTGTACCCAATTATTAAATATGCGTCGTATATATGCATTGACCACCTGGCGGCTGTCAATAACCAGCAGGTAAGTCAGCACAGCATCAGGAGGTGAGCATTTCCCGTGCGGAATGTAAGCCGCGCATGCTCGCCGAACACTGGAATACTCACACGGTGCAATGTGATCCCGCCGGCACGTTACCTGCGTAAGGTAAGTCGGGTACATGTGGGCGCGTGCAATCATCTACATAGAGCGGCAGTCTCGGTCAGTAAGACCACTGCTCATCTGAGCTATACTATACAGCCACTTTGAGTTGTACTTTGTAATCTTCAGTTTTGAGAAAACGCTGATTTCCAGCCACGAACCTAAGTTGTTATATTTTCGTATTAAAACCTATCCTATATAATCATGTAATGCAAATGGTGTGAATTAGGATGGCTTTAAGGCTGATCGTATGTCTACAAAACGCGGCAATCTAATATGCAAATTATCATTTGTATTGACAATTAACACAAACTAACTAACACCTCCGTCCGCGAATTAGAGGCAGTGGTCGACCAGGAGGAAATAGACGCTCCGGTCATGTGACAAAGTAACCGTGTGGAACATTACCGTTTTACCGACTAAAGCCGAGGAACAAGCAGAAAGTTACGTGTGTTTTTTTCGTACGATCCGAGAAGTCTGTGTACGATCATAATCAAGAGATCAATAACATTAGCTCGGCAACTTTTAAATAATCTCGTCTATGTTGGTTCCACACGCAGACAAGGAAATAGGTGCACCCAACCTACAGAAAGCAGAGAGTATATCGACCCGTCTAGGTGAACATATTTACCACCATCTCATTTATTTCTCTGAAGTTCATCGATCAATCGCAATGCAAATATTATGCACCAGTTTGCAGGAAATCCGCCACTTTGGAAATATAATACGTTGTGGACATACATCTTTACTTCCGCTTAATATTGCTGCTTAACTGAGAGGCATCAGTGCTTCATTTTATCTGACTGCAGAGAAAACACAGCCGCAGATGTGCTGATATCGGTTAAAGAGAGGCACGCGTCTTCAGACCTGCAGTAAGTTTGACTATCTGTGCTGCTTTCGGCCAAGAATGAGACAATTAGTTATCTTTATATGAAATTGGCAGTTCGATAATTCGTTATCTGAGCTTATCTGTTTGAACGATTTCCCCGACGCTGAGCGGAACTCTCATCTATATTACAATGATGTTTCTGCACCCGTACCCATCTCTCTGCGTGATACTTTTACTGACTATGACATTATTTTGTCGTCTGGCTGAAGGAGAATTTTTTAGCGCGACATTGACCTATGGTTTGTCCGCCTCCTCCTCCGGGTTGCTAAGGCCCTTTAAGCACCATGGAAACGTGGGCTCGCCGATGGAGTGTGCGGCTCTCTGCTCCCGGGAGGGGGAACTCTGTAAAACTGTCGAGTTTAACCCAGAGGATGGAGAGTGCGCCCTAATGGAGATCAACCAGGCTCCCGGAGAGGACTCTCCGGATACCAAAGCTACACTCACTGTACAGGTGGGTGGCGTTGCAGCTTGTTCTAGAAATTAATTACTTGGTCTGAAGGGTATATAGTGATGCATTTAATTTTCGAATTTAAATCAACTAATAAGGGCGCCACATTTAATAATGTTTTCAAGTTATTATCTCAGTTTGTTCTGCGTTGATTCGCTTGTGAATAGTTCTGAATTTATTCACCGAATTCGCAAATGAATTCTGGATGGAAATGATTGGAATTATCCTACTAGTCTCCAAAGATTTGAATATGAATGAAAATGCACTCATGTTGATAATTAGAGAATGTGTTGCATGACACGGGATTCATGCTTAAACGCCATACATATGCATGTATATATATACAAAGTATAGATACATTTCGAGTATGATTACACAACTAGCAGGTTTTTAAATTGCTTTGATGAATACCTTGATGTGTATTGTACCGATGGCACTATAAATCCACCTAAATAGATTGCTGAAAGAACCAATTTGATGTCACAAAAGCCGTTGCAAAGAGAAATAATAAAACATATCCCACCAAGCTGATTGATAATGTATAGATATTAAATACCCGTACCTGTATAATGTATCTGTAAGAAGGTCAAGTATATATACAGTTAAGTACTATGATTAGAATGATCATAATATTTTTTATTCTACAGACATCCAGCTGGCCGTGGGTAACTTTGCTCAGAGTAGAAAGGGGCACAGGGGTCAGTGTGTTTGATCTGTGGACATCCGGGGTCCCCTTCCTATCTGACGGTGTTTACTGTAATGGAGCGGCCATTGCTGAGAAATGGGACCAAGTGTCAAAGGTAGGAAGAGATAAAACCATTTCGCTTAAGACAAAACAGAGCATCTCTAAAACGCACATGTTTCTTGTGGTCTGACGATTCTGACATAGTATAATGAATTTAGATTCTCAGGCCGAAAAATAACAGCATAGGAAACATATCACTACTATTTTATAGCCTAACCAGTCTAAGGTTTTCTATGGATCTTTAACCGCTAATTATCACGTGGGTTTCTTCTAATTAATCCGAGAGCAGAGTTGGCTTGAACTTTCATTAAAAAAGAACAGCATGTGATCTCCTATCTTAGCTTATCTGGGAAGTTCCATGACTTTTAAATTATTTTCGAAATTGTCATTGTAATATCGATCTCTTATTCTTTGATTCAGGTGAAACTTTCAATGGAAGCAAGCGGAGTTCGTGTTATGGAAGCGACTTTCGACGCGACCTTGGCTTATCAGTCGACCTCTATCGGTCCCACAACATCCTGGTTCACATTGTGGAGAAGCATACAAAACACGACATATACAGATATGTATCCTGGTCAATCCTTCAACCAATTCTATATCGAGGGGTATGAATCAGAAGAATGAATGCAATTAATTGTGAAACTAGTATTTTAAAGACTAGAGCTAGCCCAATGTGAGATCTTGGTATATACCGCTATTACATCGGATTACATTGGCGAATATAAGAGAGGCTCTTAGATAAAATACACCAATATATAGTGTCAACTTACATTTATAGAATGATGTTCCCACTAAAAGATTATATCATAATATAAAACATTTTAATTATATATATGGAACGTCCATATTAGGCTATGGTTTAGACGTATATATATACAAACTGTTTAAACATTAGCTTCTATCTATCCTCAGGGTCCAAAACCCCACATATTCCCTCGACCGACGATTCTGGGCTAATCACGAGTCCCCAACAGGAACGGGATGCCCTGGTGATAAAGGATGGTTTATGGTGATGGATACAGAAGTTGGGTTTTGCGCGTATGAGACTGATGTGCCAGGAGATCTACCGAAGTTCATCTATTGTCCGGGACCTACAGCTTGTCATTTTCTTACAGGTGAATTTATAGATTAATAGTACTGTCAAGCACATTCAATTATTCATTTCATGTCATTTCGGGCAAGGCCAGATGTACAGTGCATGATATTGCAATTCATTCAATTCGGTAAAACACACTGAAGATCAGAGCTTCTTACTCTTAGCTACTTTGATTATATCGCCGTGTCGCTAGGCCGAGTAAAATCTTTTTATTGCAGTCATTTTAATTTATTTGTGAGACTATCACCGTCATTCTATGAAGGGTTTGATTCCGAACAATTCAAACTGTCTCTGCTTTTGTTTATTTTCAGATAAACAGATAGCTGATACCTTTGTTATCGAAGCGGTTTTCAAGTGATTTTTGATGATGAATCTCTTCTGAATCAGCTAATCAAGACGCATCAGCTGCAGATGCATCGTCTGATAATCTGCTTTAGATCCGCCTGCGACGTTGTTTGATAAGTAACTGACAGAAGTTTTTTAATCCGATAGATTCCTTTATATATCGAGTGACTATTTTCGATAATAATCATTATTTAATCTAATAATGCCCTGCAAGTTTCAGACCAACTACTCTCGACGTAGTACATTTTAACAGAGTAAAGACAGTCTATCTTAACCAAATTCATAATAATGTTGTATCATTTATTGAGCGAATTTCAAATGTAAGAAACAAAGTTAAATTGTATAAAATCTACTATCACAATATTCAGCGTTGGTTCTTTTCTTTGATCATGCGCCGTCCAGATATAATTTGACTAATTGCTCCGAACTTGAGGGTAAACCGGTGACTGGGCAACTTTCATTTTCTTCTACGTAATTATAGATACAAGGATAACAAAACACGTACCTGGAATTCAATAAAAACGCTGCTATAAGCTTCAAAACATTCAACCACGTATAAACACGTAGACTAAAATAAATACTGTCGTACTACTCAGAGGGATTTGGTGCTACTACCGACATATGGTGAGGTACTACTTCCTTGTACATACACTACTTACCCTGTATTAGCCAGCACTGTGTCGTTTGTTCTGATTTTCTGACAGAGCGGGCAGACTGTGTGCGGAGTTTTGTTCTCATCGTCTCTACTCTGTAAATATATAAAATAATAGTTAATACACGGGCACATTTACGCTTTTAACAAGTGTATTTTAAAGATGCAGCAGCGATAATTGATATTTGGCCGATATAAAAACATATGATAATTGCACGCATATAACACTGATTGTATAATTTGTATTCCCCTTCGTTATAACACGTGCTAAATATACATGGGCTTGGGTGACGCGGGTAATGAGCATAACATGTTATGTAAATATGTACAAAGTCCTTGATATTACGCGGGTAGCTGGTGAAAACTTTAAAACAGCGTTATATCGAGTTACATATACAAGCTATTCCTGCGAACTCATCATTAACCCGCGTTACGGACAACAATTGAACATAAACATCGGGGGACATGATAGACCCCTGCACCGATAGCTTACTGTAATGGTAGTTATACATACATGTATATACGATGTGTATGTACGTACTGTTTTAGAGGGAGGGGGTGGCACTGGTAAAGCTGTCAATGTGGCCGCATGTTGATCGCTTTCGTGCCACCACTCCAAGAACTGTAGGAAAAACACGCCGACACTGAACCCGGTAGACAAGGCGTACGCAAATCCGCCCATACTTCGATTGAACAATTTTAGAGCTTTCTGCAATGGTCTGAAACATAATAAAAGCGCGTAAAATTACCAAGAAAAGAATGAAAAGGGGAAACGATCAAGTATTGTCTACATTGTTTGCTCAAAAGAAGGAAGCGTGACCGTATATAAATGATAATTTAAGGATTTTTGGATTTATTAAAATGCAATTACAATGTATAATTAATTATTAAGATCATTTTTAACTTTAACCAAAGTACTTAAACTACATGATTGTATATTTAGGGTTCTTACGTTCTAGTTTGAAAAGACTCCAAATCTTTCGATAACATATCTTCGTCCTCCTCCTCTTCCTCCTCGTCTATGTAATCTAAGACAACTCCTGAATGCGTGATTGATAAATGATTGATATGAGATGAATCGTAAAAAATAAATTTTACACTTAACTTCTTACTTAAATATAGTAAGAGTTGAATTTCAGCGTTTCTCAAATCATATGAGTTTCAATCTAATCACTCGTTCAGAATTACAAAGGTATAGGCGGAAAGGTGAGCATGGATAACTGTCGTCAAACTTGCTTACTGGAAAAGTATATAATCCTGGGGTAAATTCACCAGTACATGAACATGTGCATTGATTAATGGTACATGAACTTACCTGACGCCAGAGTGTATGGGGTGTGGTACTTGGATTTCTTAAACGTGTATGCCAGG
>JAXGGS010460818.1:0-11647 GCA_035585475.1 Armandia brevis
ATGATATTATTCACAAGGTGCATCTTTGCGATTGAGTAATCAACCTCTAAATCAATATTATCAATGTCCTTATGATATTCATCAACTATTTCACTATTTTCTTTAACCCAATTATCAATAGATTTAGCGATTGGAGTTTTCTTTTTCACAATCTTTTTCAGAATTAAGTAAATAATATGCGCTCTAACAGATTTGAATTCGTCAAAGAGCATGAATTTTACCCTTTTCTCAAAAACACTTTCCAAAGTTGATTGATCAAAATAACTTTGAACAAGATAAAAATCAAAAATGTCAGAGATTTTGTAAAAAGCTTCAAATGTTTTATCGACCGTAAGATTAAGACTTTGTGAAATATGAACTATATCAAGAACATTTTTTAACAATAATACTGCTGTAACCTCTTTTTTGATTTCATTTGGCAGCCCAAGGCCGTCCCAATAATTGATGACATTATTATTACCAAACTTCTCTTTGGAAAAATTTATTTTAATATATTTCTTAATGCTTTCAACATGGGGTGAAATATTACCAATAATTTCGCCCATGCTTGTATCGTCATTACAAATAAATGCATTTGGAATAAATGATTTTTCAGCGTTTGAGAAATAAATTATTTTTTCAGTAAGCAATGAAGTTACCAGTTGATATATTTTCGTCTGCATAGAGCTTTGAATTTTAAAATCATGTTTGTCAGTTACAGATATAAGATCATCCATTTTAACAATCTGTTTGGCAATATAATAGGATTTAAATATGAAGTTTAAATCCATATCATAATCTTCTTGCATTCTGAAAACGAAACTGATGCCCATAGTTTCAACAAGATCATTAACCAATTTTGTTGCAATAATTTCTTTTTTCAATCTGTGCGAATGAATTTCGTCCTTATACTTATGTAATTTTTTGGGAAAGTATTTAATGCTTTCATCAAAAAGCAATTCATCTGTTAATATTTGTTCATTGGAAAGTTTTTTGATCAAATCATTTTTAACATAGGCGAATAAAACGGCGAGTTCAGGACGGGTTAAAAATTCATTTGATGCCGCTCTTTGTGTCAAAGCCTCATTTGATGGTAAAAATTCTAATTTACGATTTAACCCACCATGCTCTTCAAGATAGTCCATCACACGAGTATAGCTTGCTGTACTATTTTTAACATTTTCTATGGCACAAGTAATCGCTTTTGTCTGTGAATAATTATTTCTTAGGACATGTTTTGCCACATCCTCGGTCATTTCTTCAAGTAAAGCATTTCTTTTTTTACTATCAAGTTTACCTGAGATCAAAACATCTTTTAATAGAATTTTCATGTTAACTTCATGATCCGAACTATCAACACCAGCTGAATTATCAACGGCATCTGTATTTAGTGAAACACCTTTTTGTGCCATTTCAACACGAGCGAATTGTGTAATACCAAGGTTCGCACCCTCACCTATTACATCGACCCTTACTTCACTTGCCAAAATACGGTTTGCATTATTTGCTTTATCACCAACAGCAAGATCACTTTCATTCGATCCTTTTATATATGTACCAATTCCACCGAACCATAATAATTCGACTTTTGATTTCAATATTGCTTTGATTACTGTACTTGGTGTATGCGGAACTTTTTCGATCTCCAACATTTCACATGCTTGCGCAGAAAGGGTAATTGTTTTGTTGGCACGACTATATACAGCGCCACCTTTTGATATGAGAGATTTGTTATATAACTCCCAATTACTTGTAGGTAGGTTAAATAATCTCTCTCTCTCTTGGAATGATTTTTCCATGTCAGGATTTGGGTCAATAAAGATATGGCGGTGATCAAAAGCAGCCTTTAAAACTATTTTACGTGAAAGCAACATGCCGTTACCAAATATATCGCCAGACATATCACCAATACCAATTACCGTAGTTGGTGTAGTTTGGATATCTTTTCCTTTTTCACGGAAATGTCTTTGTACGGCAACCCATGCACCACGTGCTGTGATCCCCATTTTTTTATGATCATATCCAGCCGACCCACCGGAAGCAAAAGCATCCCCAAGCCAGAAATTATATTTACCCGATATCTCATTCGCATCATCAGAAAATTTTGCAGTACCCTTATCAGCGGCAACAACCAAATATGGGTCATCCGGATCATAACAAATCATATTTTTTGGTGCTACGGATTTACCATCAATATAATTATCAGTAAGCGACAATAATGAAGAAACAAAAATCTTATACGCATTAAATCCTGCTTTGCCCCATTCTTCTCTTGACGAAGGATGTGGTAATTCTTTTGGATAAAAACAACCTTTTGCCCCTTTGGCAATGATAAGTGAATTTTTTACATTTTGTGCTTTTACAAGTCCAAGAACCTCTGTCCGGTAATCTTCCTTGCGGTCACTCCATCTTAATCCACCACGTGCAACAGGTCCAAATCTTAGATGTGATCCATCAACCAAAGGAGAGGTGACAAAAATTTCTCTATATGGTTTTGGTTGTGGAATTAATGGAATTTTTTCTGAATCAAATTTAAACGCCAAACCAACTTCAAGCGGGTTATCTGATTTACTTTGATAATAATTAGTACGTACACACGCCGAAACTACATTCATCAAATGTCTTATTATTACATCTTCATCAGCTGACATAACGTCTTCTAATAATGTTTTAATTTTTTTACTAAGTTTTTTTGATTTCAATAAACGTTCATCCATTGACTTTTTGGTGTTAATATCAAACTTAGTTTCAAACATCTCTACTAATGTCTTAGCTAAATTAGTATGCCGATAAAGTACCTCCGCTATATATTGCATTGAATATCCAAGACCCGCTTGAACAGTAAATGCACCAAGCCCCCTTAGAATCGTAACTTGTTGCCATGCTAAACCACTTGAGATAATTAGAGCATTGAAATTATCATTCGGGCACTGATTATTAAGTATGGCGATAATTGCTTTTTCGAGATGAGTGAACTTCTTTTCTTCATTATCATTATTTTCATAATCAACAAAAAAGTCATGGATCCATATGCTTGATCTATCTATTTCATCACCAGGGGTCACATTATAAGTGATTTCCCGTGTAACTGATAAGTGCATATTTTCAAATATAGGAACAAAATCCGATAATTTAACATAATCATCTTTGGCATATAACGTAATCTCCAAGCTATTTTTACGCCTTTCTGATTTTAATGCCCTTATATGATAGTTGGAGTTCAAGGATATTAATTCTTCTATATTTTCAATATCAAGTATGGCTTCATCAATTTCAAGGCGTTCTTGATATGCCAAGGAAAATGCATTTTTATATTTCCTAAATAAACGGTCATCCCAAATTAAAGCAGGCTTTTTATCTTCAATTAATTTGGTAGTAAATTCTTGCTCAAGTTTATCAACCCAGTTTTTAGTTAGATCATCAATATTTTGTTCAACTTCTTGTAAATCATCGATAATCGGGGAATCGGTATCAAGACCAATAATATAATGAACACGTGCCAGTGACACGGCATTCATTGCAACATATTGCGCAGAAAGACGTCCCTTAAATTTTTCTACAAAATATTGCCCGATCTCTTCACGGACAGAAGTTGAAAAACTATCACGTGGGATATATACAACAGCTGAAGCATATCGATTAAATCGATCACGACGATAAATCATCTTTACACGTGGTTTTTTTAACAATTTCATGATTGTGATCATGGCGTCAAATAATTCATCCGCCGTTGATTGGAAAAATTCGTCACGTGGGTAATTTTCAATTACATTTACCAAAGAACGATAATTGTGACCGCCGGTATGAAACTGTGAGCGCTCTAAAATATTTTTTGCTTTTTGCCTTAGGATCGGAATATGCAATAATGAATAACGATAGGTTTCATATGTAAATAACCCAACTATTCTTTCTTCGGCAATTGCTTGACCTTTTTCATTGAAAATTTTAATTCCAATATAGTCCATATATACATTTCGCCTTACCCGTGATTTAGCATTTGCTTTACCGGTTAACAACATCTCATCGGATTTTAGGAAGTCTTTTACAGCAGGGTTAATATCGCCGAATTTATTTTTTGCTATTTTTAAAATTTTATTTTTTGCATCTCTTAAGATGCCTAATTCACAATTTTTTTCTTTTGAAACTGAGATTTTGTCTTTTTCATATTTAATTTTAAATTTACGCATACCCAAAAAGGTAAAGTGACCATCTAATACCCATTCAAGAAATGCTATAGTTTCGTTATAATCATTCTTTGAAACAGATTTTGGTACGTTTTTTTTGATGGATGATATTATATTTTCTACTCTTGAACGCATAGTCTGAAAATCATCAACTACTGATGTTACTTGTGTAAGTATGGTATGTAATTCATTTTCTAATGCATCACATTCTGGTTTTGAAAGTGATGATTTAATATCCATATAAATCCAGGCTTCGTCACGATCGCCATCAAGGCCCTTTAATTTACCATTTTTGTCACGGTTGTTATTTATTACAATATTAAAGAAAAATGTAAGTGATAAAGAATGCCTATTTAACTCTTCGGTTAGGCTTTCGATTAGAAATTGCCTATCTTTAGTAAAAATAACTATCGAAGTCGTATTAGTTTTTTCATTCGGTGTGATTGATACTTTTTTATATTCAGAGGATATATCTGCGGCATGTGAAAATATTTTTACTAATATTGTAAAAACTTCTTCCTTGGTCAAAGATTGGCTATCTCCGCCCAACGCATCTCTCACAAGATGCTTTACCAATTTTATAAAACTATCTTTTTTAACAAATTTTTGAAGATCAGTATTTTTCTTAGATTGAGCAATTAAAAAATCAAATAATTTTTTATCAAATTGACCTTCTTTATTTAACATTGAAATCCCCTATTTATTTAACGTAGTTATCGATAAAATATTATAAAGAAGTTACAAGGAAAATCTTTATTGTTAAACCCTGTTTCTTTTTAAAACCTGTTCAGTTGAAAGTCCTTCAAGTATTTTTTCTTCACTTTGATTATCTGTATTCATTGCTTCCAAATTTATTAAGCTCTGTAATTCTTTAGCTTCTTCTTTTTCTTTTGATGCTAATGTTTCATTTTTTTTAGGTTCACTTTTTTTTGCCACTTTGGTTGGAATTTTTGGCGTTTTGTTATTGGCGGCGATCTTTTTATCTTTCTTACTGCCAACGTTTTTTGAACTCACTTTAATAGGAAGTATACAATAAATAGTATTGCCAACCTCTTTGTCATTTATGATATGAACTTGTCCATTATGTAATTCAATAATTGATTTTACGAGAGCAAGGCCAATAAACTTTTCATTTCCAGTATCAATAGATTTGTCATCTGTTAATATCGCAGCCATTGCTTCTTTATCTTGGTTTTGATTTGTATCTGATACATAAAGATAAAATTCATTATCCTTTTTCAAAGCACCAAGCGTAACCTCGTCCCCTGATTTTGAATTTGCAAATGCATTAGAAATTAAATTAAACAATACCTGACGAAGTCGTCCCTCATCAGCCAGCACAGCGCCGATATTTTTATCACAATCTAACCTTAGGGTGATTTGTGTATCTTCGGCTTTTAGCATTGCGTGGCTAGCCGCATTTTCCATCAATTTTCGAACATTGACTTGGGATTTTTCAAGCTCTAATTTACCTGCATCAATTGTTGCCAAATCGATGATATCATTACTCATATCCAAAAGCTGATTTGAAGCAGACACAATTGAAGTCGTATAATCTTTTTGCTTTTCATTCAATGGACCAAAAATTTGATTGTCAAGCAACTCAGCAAAGCCAATAATCGTATTTAAAGGTGTTCTAAGATGATAAGAAAGAAAGCTTATAAATCTTGATTTCATTTGATCAACATCTTGTAATAATGCGTTCCTGCTAAATAATTCAAGCTCCCGTTTTTTAGTATCGGAAATATCAAGAATTGCGATTAATGTTGCACCATCTGTAAGAGGTTCAGTTGCAATCGAAATATAACGATCATCATTAAGATGAATTACACAATCAGCCAAAGGAGCTCTATCCTCTGCACTAAGCGAGACAACTTTTTGTTTTAAAACGCTTAGTTCATTTTCATGATCTTTTTTTGCCTGACCATTTTCACCATCAAAAACGGTATATTCTCTTATTTTTTTAATTACATCGTCAATAGTGACATCATTGGTCAAATAATTATCAGTAATTTTAAATTGTTCTTTAAAAGCATTATTCGAAAGGCGTAAACGTCCATTTGAACCAAATACACAGATCCCCTCTGCAAGCCTGTTCAAAGTAGCACGCTGAACTTTGATCAAGATATTATATTGGGTTTCAAGTGCTATTTTCTCAGTTATATCATCAAAGACCATGATGACCCCACCTGCGGGATGTCTTTGCAAAGTAACAGATAGGGTTTTATTTCCACAATGCCATAATTCTTCTGGGTTTCCGCCTTCTTTATTGGTTCTATGATCTTCATTATTTAAATCATATAGTGATAATTGTCTTTTACGGAAAGTTTTATAATCTTCTTGCTCTGGCAATGCTTGTTTTTGATAAAGTAAATCCATTAACTCGCCGTGAGTTACCGAACCGATTAAATCGGAATCATCCAATCCCCAAAGATTTTGAAATTCTTCATTATAATAATCAAGCTCTTGCTTATAATTAAATACAGCCACCGCCGTTTTAATATGGTCAAGCATAGAGGTTGTTGTTTCCTCATTCAGGGTCAGTTTTTCTTTGAGTGTTTCAATTGACGTAACATCAATTGCGATACCGCCTAATGTAGAATTTGATGATTTATTTAATGGTCGCTCAGTTATATTAAGATATTTTCGTTCACCTTTAATATTACATGGAATTACTTGTGATTGGCTTTCTTTTGTTTCTATGGCTTTTTGTGCCAATTGGGGAATATTTTTATCAATTTCAATTTGATTTTTAATAACGTCATTCACAGAATTGGCATTCACAGCCAATAAATAAGAAGTATTGACCCATTTCAATTTTCCGACTTGATCCCTTCTCCATACTGGAAAGGCAAATCGTTCCAAAAGCGATTGTGAACCATATAAATCATGATTCTTCTCATGTAATGAGCTTACAAAACCATTTTCACTTACAGTACTGCTTACTGGATCAGAAAGCCAAAGAACAATTATCCCCGAATTAGTACCACCATTTACTTCGATCTCACGACCATCGGGGGTAACAATTATTCCTGAAATTCTTTTACCATTATCTTGAAGTAATAATATTCTTTCTCCCAAAGTATATTCTTTGTTTGAATCAGCATTTTCACTTTCTATTAATGGAAGTTTGCATAATTTGTTCAATAAGGAAGAAGCAAAATCAATTGCCTTATCGTCTTCGTGATTCATTATTATAAGCGAAGCAAATGCAGAAGAAGATCCCAATATCTGTGGGTTTCCCCAATCTTCACCAATTATTTCATCACTATCCCAAACGAACAATAGCCCGCCAGGTGTGTGTAAAACAGATTCAGTCCTATTTGATCGTTTTTCAATTTTACGGAATTTATTTAACCAAACTCTTTTTATGCTTCGGTTGCCTCTTTGTAATTTTATAATAATCAACAATAAAACCATACATAATACAGCAAGCACCGTATTAATTATTACCATTGGTTCAGGGTCAAACTTATTTTGTTTTATAGAGGATTTCAGTAAATCATCTTCTGATAATATCTGGTTTACTTGCTGGCTCTCTGAAATAGTGGTAAAAAATGAATAAAAATCAAAAGATAATAACGAAGAAGTTTCCTTTAATAAAATAGGAAAAATTTCAAAAACATCCAAGAGAAAATCAATATTCATTATTTAAGCGGTCTATTCAGTTTATTATAGTCTCTATAATATCTTTTTAAAAACATGTCTGAAACTATAATAATATTATTTTTAAGTATACTAGAAACAACTTTTACTTTTACACCCAAGAATATATTTATATTCGGTATTATACCAAAGAAAACATTTCTTAATAATAGTATTTTGCAACTAGAATATTAACACAAACTAAACAAACTAATAATTTGTTAATATCTATATCGATCTGCCTTGAATGGACCATCTTTTGGAATGCCAATATACTCAGCCTGTTCGTCACTTAACTGGGTTAATTTCGCTCCAACATGTGATAAATGCAGGAATGCTACCATCTCATCAAGTTCTTTTGGTAACACATAAACATCATTTTTATATTTATCTTTATTTTCAAAAAGTTCTATCTGTGCCAAAACCTGATTCGTAAATGAAGCAGACATAACAAAGGATGGATGACCTGTTGCATTTCCAAGATTAAGCAATCTTCCCTGGGACAATAAAATCATACGATTACCCGCAGGGAATTCTATCATATCGACTTGGTCCTTGATGTTTACCCATTTCAAATTCCTTAGACCAGCAACATCGATCTCATTATCAAAATGACCAATATTTCCAACAATTGCCATATCTTTTAATTTTCTCATATGATCAATGGTCAGAACATTTTTGTTTCCAGTCGCGGTGACAACAATGTCAACTTTTTCAGCGGCTTCATCCAAAGTAACCACTTCGAAACCGTCCATTGCCGCCTGTAGGGCACAAATTGGATCAATTTCAGTAATCATTACCCTTGCACCTGCGCCTAATAATGATTGTGCAGAGCCTTTGCCAACATCACCATAACCGCAAACAAGTGCGACTTTACCAGCAAGCATTACATCCGTTGCACGCCTGATACCGTCAACCAATGATTCGCGACAGCCATATTTATTGTCAAATTTTGATTTAGTAACCGAGTCATTCACATTTATTGCAGGAAAGGGTAACTCGCCTTTTTGTGAAATTTGATATAAACGCATCACACCCGTTGTAGTTTCTTCGGATACGCCTTTTACTTCTTCGAGGATTTTTGGATAGAAAGCATCATCATCCTTATATATTTGTTCAAGAACTTTGTGCATGGCGATTTCTTCTTCGTTTTTATTCTCGAAATATTTTTCATCAAGAACATCACCATGATATTTTTTTGCACCTGCAAGCAATAATAACATTGTTGCATCACCACCATCATCAAGTATCAAATTTGCCCCAGATCCATCATGCCAGCGGAAAATTTTATCCACATATTGCCAATATTCATCCAAAGTCTCACCTTTTTTAGCAAATACAGGGATGCCGGCGGCGGCAATAGCTGCGGCTGCGTGATCTTGGGTTGAATAGATATTGCATGAGGCCCATCTTACTTCAGCGCCCAAAGCAACCAATGTTTCAATTAATACGGCTGTCTGGATTGTCATATGTAAGCATCCAGCAATTTTAGCACCCTTTAATGGGAATTTGCCCTTATATCTTGTTCTGAGTTCCATCAGTCCAGGCATCTCAGTTTCGGCAATATTTATTTCTTTGCGGCCATATTCAGCCAAATTAATGTCATTAATAATATAGTCAGTCATATATTCTCCAATTACATTGTATTTAATATGATAAATAATATTTGCAAGTGAGCATTTCGTAATTAAAGAGTTTTTTAAATACAACTTTTATATTCAAAATTTTCTTTTATGTTTAGATATGAATAAAAACGAAAAATATCTCGAAGCAAGTGCCGTTGCTGTGGCCTGTTCCACCAGCAATGAAGAAAATATTTCCCTTAAAGGAGCTATTTTAACAGGTACAACAAACATTGGTAAATCATCGACAATTATTGATATAATTGAAAAATGTAACTTCGGCCAAAGCCGGTTAATTTCTGATGACATCGTAAATTTTCAAATCATTGAAAAAGAAAATACACAATCTTCTGTAAATTTGTTTCCGCCTGAAAATATAAAGGGAATGATCGAAATAAGGCATGTAGGTATATTTAATACTGGCTATTGTCATTGCCAATTAGATTTCCATTTTCATATTCTGGACAGACAAGATCAAAAAGAATTACCAAGAATATCAGAACCACAATATAGCGAATTTTTTATTGATCAAAATATATTTATACCGAAATTCACACTTTACAGATCACCAACCTTATCAAGCCAAATTTCATTTATCGTTAAAAACTTCCAACCGAATAAAAAATAATTATAGCCATTTGCTAAATTCAAATTATTTGTTTATCATCTACTTTGAATTAAAAAAGAATTATATGATTGGGATAATTATTTTAACTCATGGTGATTTGTCACTTGCCCTTCTCTCTGCGATGGAGCATGTGATTGGACAAATGCCCTATATCAGGGCAGTGAACATAAAATCAGATGAGGACATTGAACAGCAAAGAGAATTAATTGGCAAAGCCATAAGCAATGTCGATCAAGGTAAAGGTGTGGTGATTCTTTCCGATATGTTTGGTGGTACACCATCTAATTTAGCTATTTCCTTTATGGAAAAAGAAAATATAGAAATCATTTCTGGTGTTAATTTACCGATGTTAATTAAAATAGCCACTGACCGAGAAAATTATGACCTCTATGAATGTTCACAAAAAGCATTAGAGGCAGGTAAAAATTATATTGAGCTTGCATCAAATATCAAAAACAACTCTAAATAATTCATGCAAGATAATCCAACGGTCGAAAAATCGATAATAATCCAAAATAAAAAAGGGCTTCACGCACGTGCCTCTGCAAAATTTTGTACACTTGCCCAAAAATTTAACGCGGAAATCCGTGTAAAGCATAATGGAATGGAAATTGGCGGCTGTTCGATTATGGCGATGCTTATGCTTGGCGTTTCATGTGGCAAAGAAATCACCATCATTGCCAAAGGAGAAGAAAGACAAAAAGCAATGGATGAATTATGCGCCCTAATAGACGACAAATTCGACGAAGAATAATTTTATCGTTTTTAAAAAATTTAGTCAGTGCTGGTTTTATTATTTTCTATATAAAACTGAATTCTTTCAATAAGAATATCAATATCTTCTTTACGCGAAAATTCATGATCTGCACCCTTGATAAATTCTACATTAATATTTTTGGCTTCAATATTATTCACAATCTTATTGATGTGATCGCGCGATACAATGTCATCTTCATCGCCATGAAGAATATGTATGGGACAAGAAAGATTAATTTTATTCGCTAATATTTGATGGTTTTTTGCATCTTCAAAAAATTCCTTGCTAACCTTATATGAAAAATCCTCACCCTGATTAAAAGTAAAATAACCATCTTCTTCTAATTGCAGTTTTTCTTTTTCTGAAAGATTCGGGTACCAGCTTTGATTTGGAAAATCATGTGCAGGACAAAGCATTAATAATGATGCTGTTATATTATTATAATCAATTGCTAGCTGATTGGCGATCCAACCACCCATCGACGAACCCATAAAGAAAACTCTTGAAATATTATGTTCTTCAATAATCATTGCCACTGCTTCACGGGCTGATTGTAACCAATCGCTGAAAACAAGCTTTTCGAAATCACCAGAAGAATGACCGTGACCGAAATAATCGAAAGTAAATATACTTTGATCATTATCCTTTGCCCATTGAAAGATGGTGCTTATTTTCTCACCTGACATTGATCCATAATAACCAGAGCACCATATAATTAATGGTCCTTTCCCTGGGGAAAAGCGATATGCTATTTCACCATTAAAATTGCTGGCTGATGATTTAAAATATGATACATTATCTTTCATATTATTTGTTTTCTTTTTTACAGATC
>JAXGGS010460929.1:0-11646 GCA_035585475.1 Armandia brevis
GACATAACGCTACTGATTGAACGACTGGAAGCAGCCGACAAACCCTTAATGATCTTAGGCGGTAGTCGTTGGACCGAAGCCGCCGTTAATGACATCACCGCTTTTGCTGAACGTTTTCAGCTGCCGGTCGCGTGCTCTTTCAGGCGACAAATGTTGTTTGATCACAATCATGAATGCTATGCCGGTGATGTTGGTTTGGGGCTTAACCCTGAGCTTGCAAATAGAATAAATTGTGAATGGATGGTGTGAAAAACATGGGGTTGCAAATGATGTTATGAGTGAATGGGTAGTAGGAGTGAGTGAGCGTATTGATGCTAGAATTGAAAGTTTAAAAAGAAACGATAATTATCGTAATAACAATTCTTTACTATCGTCCCAAGAATTAAAAAATGCACTGCAAAAATTACAAGACCGCTTTATCATAGTACCAATTGATAAAGCAACAGGCAATATTTCTCTGGTATGCAAAATATTTTATGCCAAGATTTTAGTTAAAGAATTGGGGCTTGATTCAGAAAATCCTTCCAGTACGTATGAAAAGGTTAATAGTTCTAGTGATGCAATAATAAAAAGTAATATCAATGACTTAAAAACAACTTTCAATATTAATAACAATGTTGTTGAAAATCATTGTCTTCCTAAAATTTATTGGCTACCTAAGATGCATAAGTCACCAATAAAAGCACGTTTCATCATAGCATCTCCAAAGTCATCAATTAAACCTCTTTCTAAAAACATAACTTCTGCATTTAGACTGCTTTATCGGCAAATAGAATCATACAACAAAAAGACCAAGTATTTTTCTGGTGTTAATACATTTTGGGTTGTCCAGAATAATAAACCAGTGATATAAGCAATGAGTAAAATAACTAAAAGAGGTATAGCAACATCAATTGCTACATTCGATTTTTCTACTTTGTATACAAAAATTCCACATCATAAACTAATTTCTGTACTTAATACCTTAATTGACTTCTGTTTTAATGGCGGTGAATGTACGCATATTGGCATAAACTATTTTGGAGCAAACTGGACAAATGAACCTTCCAAATTTAAAGTTAACTTTGATAAAAGTAGCTTGAAGGCTGCTAATAAATATCTTCTGGAAAATTGCTATTTTAAACTTGGAGAAAATATTTTTCGGCAAATAATTGGTATACCAATGGGATCAGATCCAGCTCCATTTTTTGCAAATTTATTTCTCTATTTCTATGAACGTAAGTGGATGTTGGAATTAAAGAAGAGAGATATTTTGATGGCTCGTAAACTAAGTAATATTTTTAGATTTATTGATGATTTAAATGCAATCAATGACAACATGATATTTGAGCATAGCCATAATGAAATCTACCCATCAGAATTAGTACTTGGACGAGAAAACAATAGCAACTTATCAGCTTCGTTCTTAGACTTAGATATCAAAATAAAAGATAGAAAGTTTGAAGTTGGTTTGTTTGATAAAAGGGATGCTTTTTCATTCAAAATAGTTAGAATGCCACACAAATCTAGTAACATTCCTTCTACCATGTTTTATTCGTCTTTTGGAGCAGAATTATTACGAATAGCTAGAGCAAGCAATAACATTACGCAGTTTCAGCACTCTATCAAACCTCTTGTTAATAGGATGCTTAAACAGGGTGCTAATTTAGACAAACTTAATAATGTTGCAAAAAAATTCTTTAACCGACATGAAGAAGAATTTTTAAATCTAATAAACAGCCATGATAGCCTTGTTTCATTATTTTTGTAATTCAATAAAATAATTCCATTAAGTTCATTTCTTTGGGGAGGGCCGACCCACTTATAAGCTGAGTAAATCTTATGGGATAGATGACCCCACTTATAATCTTAGTTAGAGCTAAAGCAGCAGTCCGCTATATTTTCAGGTCAACTTATGATATCTGTTGCTACTGTAATGGGGTAATCAGTAAAACCTGTTTCCTTGAACCCAAAAAAAAATTTAAAATATAGTAAAAAATAATAAAAATATAATTTGCCTATTGGCCTTGGATGAGTCGTTCTTTTCTTTTTTCTTTTTTGTTTTTTTTCATTTAATTTATTATTATCATCTGATGATATGCCTGCGTTAATTTTACTACAATTAAGTTTCTACTGATGACTGTTCAGCAGACTTAAAATATTTAGAACCATATTTATAAATTTTATAGATTGGTTTTTTATATTTTAGGTGACCCTGCTTAATTGTAATACTGTAGCAAGTCTAGAAAGAAGGGTCGAAACTATGCTATAGTATATTGTGAAATTAACGTGGATCATTTCAAACAAATTATAATTAGAACCTTTTATTTCGGTAATTGGTTTTAATTATAATTTGTATGTTATGTGTGTATCATTTGTTGATAATAATATTTTTTTGATATTTTACTTGTGTATGTCTGGTTTATGTTATCTTCTATTTTATTATTTCTCTTCTCTTCCCATATGTTTACACTTCAGAATATATTTTGTGGTTGGTAAATCGTAGTCAAAGTTCTGGTTGAAAAAAAGCCAGATATAATAAAGAAGAAACTGATACTTTATCAAATTTATGGCAAAAAGTTGTTGGTCATATAGGCATTAACCCCAAAGAGATGGACAATAAGGATTTAAAGAAAATAGCATCTGGTCTATACAAAATTGTAGATGGTACTATGCACCTCAGAAACAAAAAAAGTTCTGCTCATGGAAAATCAGAAACTCAGTTTCAAAAAAATGTTATTCGTCCACGCCATGCTAGGCTTGCTATTCATGCTACACACACTCTTTCAGCATATATTTTAGAACTTTTAGATAACTAAATAATATTAGTCAAATATACAAAATCAACAAACTAACTAACAATATTCCTTGTACGAAGAATATTTTCTGTGAATGCATAAATGCTAAGTAGTGCCAAGAATAAAACATCCGCACGGACCGTAAAATAGTGACTTGGTAATTGTCCCATAATAGTTATGAAATATAAAACCAAAGCCAAAGCGGTAATAATTGGCAGTTTTGAATTTTTTAAATTTGCAAAAACCAAAGTCGAAACAATCATCGGCGCCAACAGGGCCGTGCCCGAAAAGCTAACCCGTGCGAGGGCAACGATCTCATTGCTTGAAAAAATTGAAAGCATCGTCGCCGCACCTGCGAGCAAGATCATTAAATATTTTGAAAATGTGTTTTTGGATTTGAATTTATTTGATACCGCCCCTACTTCACGGCTTATGGCAAAAAGTTGCGAATCTGCCGTCGACATCGCCGCGGACACCACCCCAAGCACGAATAAAAGCCCAACCAATGATGGTTGGTCGAAAAACATTACTTGGCTATAAAATTCCTGTGGCGTCGCAGACGGGTACTTTATCGCCCCATGCGAACCAATGATCAAAGTCGGGAAAATAATAAAGAAAGTAAAAACGCCCAAAGCAATCGCAAGTATTTTTAAATCCTTATTGCTTTTCATGAATGCAATTCTGGCGGTTAATTGCGGTTGGGTGATCGGCATTAAAATAATGGTTACAAAGGATGAAAATAAAAAGTTTGAAGTCAATAAACCATTTGGTCCCGGGGAACTTAGTAATGCAATATCTTGGGCCTTTAGTCCCGAAAATATTCCACCCATACCTTGGTAATCATGTAATATTTTTCCTGCGATTAACCACACCGCAGTGATTAATAACACACCCTGAATTGCATCAGAATAGATAATTGCACGCATACCCCCTATTCTACTATATAGGAGGAAGAATGAAACAATAAGGATTGACCAAATAATTTCCGATACTTCATATGGCAAAATATTTGAAAGTAGTAACGCAACGCCTTTTATCTGTACGGCGATATAGGGAGTTAAAAAAATCAGTATACCCAACATATATACAATATAAGCTGATCTATTTTTATATGCATTTTGCAAGAATACTGTGATGCTAATGAAATTCGAACCAGTTGTATTTTTTTGCTCGGTAATTTTTTTACGAAAGGCACAACCAAACCACATCATCACAAACGCAAGAGCGATATTTGTAACGCCCAAAAAAAACCAAGTGGCAAGTCCATTTACACGAAAGAAATTTGGCATTCCCAACAATGTAAAAGTGCTAAATAGCGTCGCAGAATAAGTACAAAATGCCAGCACGCCCTTTAACGAATTTCCGGCATCCCAATAATCACTGCCGTCATTTTTGTTAAGACGACTTGCAATGAATGCAAGGGACAACATAGCGATGAAAAAAAATATAAACCAATAAATCATATTATTTGTCTTCTTTTGGTAGTTTGTACAAAATTACAGTGATTAAAAATATCAGGCTAAAAGCCAGCCCTGACCATAATATCCTTGGCATTCCGAGTAAGTATGGCTCTGTCATATCGGACGATATGACAAGTGGTGAAAAGGCAATAATTGAAATTAAAACAAAAAATAATCTTAGCATAGGCACCGCTTTTAACATAGGAATTGATATAATTTATATATTTCATGGTTATTTATCAAGTCAATATATTTTAATAAAAATTATCATTTGATATGATTGTTTTGTTTTCATACACCTGTATAAATCTGTGCACTGATTTATCAAATTCACTTGACAAATAATGAATATTATGATAGTCTTAACACAGACTATTTTACAAAGGAGAATATATGGATTTACAAGTTTCTACTATAATTATTATTATTGTATGTGGTATTTCGTTTGCGTTATTAATGGATACTATCTTTATCGTTAATCAGAAAACGGCAAAAATCATTGAAAGATTTGGAAAATATAATTCAGTTCGTTTTTCAGGATTACATTTTAAATTACCGATCTTTGACAGATTTGCATCTTTTCAAAATTTAAAAATACAGCAACTTGATGTTGTCGTTGAAACAAAAACAAAAGATAATGTTTTTGTGGAAATGAAAGTTTCGGTTCAATATCAAATTATACGCGAAAAAGTTGCTGATTCATTTTACGAACTTGAAGACCCTACTATACAAATCGAATCATATGTATTCGATGTGGTTCGTTCCGAAATACCTAAATTGGTTTTGGATGAAGTTTTTTCAAACAAGGATGCGGTTGCCGATTCCATCAAGGAAGCGTTAAAAGATTCTATGGGTGATTTTGGTTATGAAATCAAAAACTCTTTGGTTACCGATGTCCAGCCTGAGAATTCTGTGAAAGAGGCAATGAACCGTATTAATGCAACGGAACGTGAAAAATATGCCGCCGAGAACGAAGCAGAAGCCGAAAAAATAAAACTCGTTCGTATCGCCGAAGCCCATGCAGAAAGCAAAAGACTACAGGGTGAAGGACTTGCGAATCAACGAATGGAAATTGCGAAAGGTATCAGGGAATCGATTGAAACCATCAAACAAACCGGCGTTGATCAAGATGAGGTTATGACCCTTTTACTGGTTACCCAACATTATGACGCGGTTCAGGACGTGGCACAGAATTCGAGTTCGAATACAATATTAATGAATTATTCGCCAAGTGGTATCAGCGATGTAGCATCACAAATAAGGGAAGCAATGCTTTCGGTAAATAATAGCGATATAAAATAATTATTACTTTTTATACCCTCTTGATTTTTTATCTTTACCAAGATTAAAATCCTTGAGGGTTTTTTTACGTCTCTGATGTTTTTATCTCGCTGGTTTTTTTATCTTTGGCCTTTGTATCTCTGGTTATTGTATCTTAGATTTTATGTCAGCTTTTTATATCTTTGATATTTATATCTAAGATATATATCAAATATATTTTGAAATACGCCATTTTATTATTTAAATATTTTCCCAAAGATTACTTTCATACTTATAGCATGAAGAATAAAGCTCATACCCCAAAAGAAAACGACAATTTTATACCAATGAAATTCAGGGGACAAATACATATTTAAAAAATATAACATTGGGCAAATTATTATAAACATTAAAAAGTTTAATTTCATTGCCAAGATATTGTCTTTATGTTCTTTTTCTTGACCTCGGTCTGATTTAATATTGTCTAAATTTTGTGTATTCATGTCCAGTTCCTTTTGTAAATCTTCTATGGTTATCTCAAAAACTGATGCCAAAGCTTTTAGACTTTCTAAGCTTGGTGTTTTTCCATTCTCTATTCGCTGAATAGTACGCGAAGAAAGTCCGGAAATATCGGCCAGCTGTTCTTGGGACCAACCAAATTTAATTCTTTGTTTTTTGATATACATAAATAAATTTTACCAATATATTCAAGGACATATAAAGGACATTCACATGACTTTTCTATGACTTTTTAATGACATCAATATAACATGAACTAAATATTTGGAAATATCAATGACCCAAGATAAAAATTCGCACCGGCAATCACCCGAAAAAATATTCATGGTCAGGCCACATAATTTCAATGTGAATACGGAAACTGCGGCCGATAACACATTTCAAAGCACAAATTTTAACCCGTCAATTATTTCAAAAGATGCATATGATGAATCTAGTTTGATGATTGATATTTTAACAAAAAAAAACATTCACATAGATGTTTTTGAAGATAACTCAAATATCACACCCGATTCAGTATTTCCAAATAATTGGTTTTCTACACATTCTGATGGCACAATGGTCCTTTACCCAATGTTTGCTAAATCAAGAAGGTTGGAGAGAAAAGCAAGTATTATTATTAGTATTAAAGACGCTTATCAGGTTAACAATATTATTGATCTGTCAAAGTATGAGAATGATAACAACTTCCTCGAAGGGACGGGAGCGATAGTTTTTGATTATCAATATAAGATCGCTTATATGGCCATTTCACAAAGAGCCAACAAAGTCCTTTTGTCATTACTTTGCAAGGAACTTGGATATAAGCCCGTGATTTTTTCGGCCTATGATAAAAATCAGGTACCTGTTTATCATACAAATGTTATCATGTCCGTATGTGAAAATTATGCAGTAATTTGCCTTGAGATGATCAAAGACGACAATGAAAAAAATATGCTCATTGAAAACCTTAGAAACAGTAATAAAGAAATTATTGATCTGACTGCGGAACAAATTTGTTCATTTGCAGGGAATGTCTATGAACTAAACAATAAAGATAAATATCTAATAATTTCTAACAAGGGTTATCAAGCACTTAATAAAAATCAAAAAACCATCATCAACAAATATAATGAATTCATTCCCTTGGATATTCCTACGATTGAATTATCAGGGGGTTCAGTAAGATGCATGGTCGCTGGTAATTTTTTGACCAAAAGACGCTAGTTTACAAATCTTTCAACGGACCATTGACCAATTGTTGAGCAATCTTCCTAGCGCCTTTTTTATTTGGATGTTCATCAATGAAATAAAAATCATTATATTGATCAAGTTCTATTTCAAAATAACTGATTTTATCCTTATAGATACTATTACTAATTTCCGTTGTAATATATTTTTTATTTCTTACTCTTTGATCCTTAAACATGTCAGCATTTATAACCAACATTGGTGGGAAGTCATCTTGGTAATATTTATCAATAATCTTTGTAAATATCCCCTCATAATTTGGAACATATTTTCCTTTTGGCTTTTTCCTAAGGATAAATTTGGCAATATTTGCCAACACAAATGTTGGCTCAATAAGGAATAATTGCTTTAAAAGGGGCCTGAAACTATCAAACGCTAAATAGGTTTTTGAACGAACTCCATCACCTTCTTTTACATATAATAAATTCATTAAATATCGAATATTTGGTACATTTAATTTTCTGAAATTTATAAAATTTTTATCAGACCATAGTTGATTTCCAAAATCATCATTCTCACAATAAACGAGAAGAACAAGATCATATTTATTTTTCAAAAGTTGTTTACTTGCTAAATTTAATTCAATTATCGTGTTATATGATGAAAAAGATATGTTATCAATATTATGGCCTGTTTGCTCCTCTATTAAAGCACCAAAGGTCTCTAGATCATTAAGCCCCCAACCCATCGAAACCGAATCACCTACAAGAAGTATGTTTTTCTTTTCTTCACTATATTCGAAGTGATCAACTCTTTTCCCATCTTTGAAATTTATCTTCGTATCAAAATGTAAATTAAAAAATTCACACTCACCATCTTTGGGATGATAAACCCAATCTTCATGTGGGATTACGCACTCACTTTGTAAATGTACTGTATTTATCTGAAGAGAAGTTCTGAATAATTTAAAACCAAGATAATTCTCGATCTTATTCTGTGAACGTGAATTATGATATTCAGTTCCCAAGGGTTGGAAGTAATAAATCGATAAAAAGATTAGAATTATTGAAATTCTTATACAAATATAAGCGAATAAAAATAAAATAATTTTTATTGAAATAATATTGTAAATATTATCTTTTAGAGAACTGGAAGCTTCTTCTTGCTTTTGCCTTACCATATTTTTTTCTCTCTACGATACGTGAGTCACGCGTTAAAAACCCATTAGATTTTAAAATCCCTCTAAGGTCTTGTTCGTAATCAGAAAGTGCACGTGAAATACCATGCCTGATTGCACCAGCCTGCCCTGAATGGCCAGAGCCCTTTACAGTACAAACTACATCATATTGAGTTTCACGTTCAGCGACAACAAGTGGTTGTCTGATAAGCATTCTAAGAACATCTCTTCCGAAATATTCTTCGATCTTTTTGCTATTTACAACTATTTTCCCTGAACCTGGTTTTACCCAAACTCTTGCAACAGCGTTCTTTCTCCTGCCCGTAGCATAGATGCGGTTTAAATCATCAGGAGTTCTTATTATACGTTTATTTTTATCTTCTTCTTCGTCAGATGATGCAACATCAGCGGCGCTAACTGGAACAGATTTTAAATCTTCGAGTGAAGCAATTGTATCCTTTGGTGTATCGTCTTCTTTTTTCTCAGCAGCAACTTTCGCAGGAGCCTTTTCATCCTTAGCTGGTTCTTTTGCTACTTTTTTCGCTGCAACTTTTTTTGTTGCTTTTTTCGCTGCAACTTTTTTTGTTGGAGTTTCTTTTGCTTCTACTTTTTTATCTTCTGTAGTTTCAGCTTTTTTATCGTCGCTCATATATATTCCGTTTATTTAACTAGCTAGCTTTTCTGATATTTTTTGGATTCATTGATGCAAAATCAACTATAACTGGATTCTGTGCTTCATGCTCATGTTTATCACCGGCATAAACTCTCAATTTACTGAATTGTTTACGTGCAAGTGGGCTTTCTTTTGGCATCATTCTTTTGATCGCCATTTGTACTATTCTCTCGGGGTAATTACCACGTAAAATAGTTTTAGGTGTCGTTTCTTTTATTCCACCCGGATGTCCGGTATGTCTGTGATAAGTTTTATCTTCGGTTTTGTTACCTGTAAATTTAGCTTGCTCAGCATTAATGATAACAACATGATCACCACAATCGACATGTGGTGTAAAATCTGGACGGTGTTTCCCACGAAGACGAGAGGCAACATATGATGCCAGACGGCCAACTACTACGTCCTTGGCGTCAATTAAAATCCAACCATGTGTTACTTCTGATGGTTTTGCCACAAAGCTTGTCATAAACGATCCTTAATACTATCTATTAAAACCAAATTGCTACTTCAAAGCTTAGAAAATACTCAATTCATTTAGAATAGATAACATTCCAATATTTGATTTTATAGAAATAAAATACATATTTTTCAAAATTGGATATATAATGTATAACAAACATTCGTCAACCAATTTCAACATGAAATCGAATAAATATTTCTATTTATCTAAAGAAAATGATTAAAACACAATTCAAATACAAAAATATCCTTTTTATCCCTTTGATATTCGCAATCTATAGCTGTGACAATAGCAATAAAAACACAAAAGAAAAAGCAAATATTCAAGAAGTTATCACCGAAAACGACAACAAAGAATCAAATGACCCTCAAAATATAATAGAAGCAAAAAAAACAAATTATATAGAGGCTGATTCGATTATCACCCTGCCCGTAATGGACAAATTTATCCCAATAAATGTTGGTAAATTTACATTTCAAAGGCGAATAATAAGTTTCAACAAAAATGGTATAAAAGCATTTGAATTTACGGGAAAAGAAATTCTTGATCAAAAATTTGAAAATATTATTGATATTATAAATATAGATATTGAGAATGATCCACATTTTCTGATTTTACAGAAAGAAAATCAAAATATCAAAATTTATAGAGCTTCTTTATTACAAGATCAGCAAAAAACATATTACATAAAACATACATTAACATACCAAATAAAGACCTTAGATGACGTTAAAAGTACCTTATTTTGCATAAGTTTTGACGAAAAAAAATATCAACTTCATTCAAGTGACAATGGTAAACATCAAACTTTTGAGTGGGATATTAATACAAATGAGGGGCAAAGTGATAAAACTGATTTCTTGGCACAACAAAAAATATTAAATATAGAAAGCAAAATTTCGTCAATAATCAATAAAGAAGATAATATTGATACGGATCATTATTTCCAAAATAGATGTAATAAAATAGCTGAGAAAAATACATTTCAAATTCAAAGTGATAATAGCATCATTGAAGTAAAAATAGAAACTCAAGAAAATATTATTTTAGATATAAATAATGATTTTAAAAAACAGTTAAAGATTCCCACCAAGCATGAGAAAAATCGAAAACATCCGGGTGAAGTTAATTATTCATATTCAATGTTAAATATGGGTGATGTATACAGAGAAGGCGTTTTGTTCATTTTTTATAAAAAACAAACAGATGATAGTTTACTATTTATTATACCAAATCTTTACCTTACAAATTCACTTGATTTTGAAATTGGAGAATAAAATAAATTTAAGAAAAGTAATTAATAATATTATCATTCCAAATTGATGCAACACACCCAATGGAACCGGTACGACATAAATCAATGTAAATATTCCAATCAAAAGTTGAAATGTAATTGTAACATGGAAAGCAATTCCATATTTTTTTAATAATTCAAAACCTTTTTCTTTTGATTTTTTAAACAACATAATGCCAAGGACAATAACCAATATAAATAAAACATACCCAACTTTCCTGTGAAGGAATTGCATGAAACTTGGATCATGGATGAATTCATTAAATGTATATTTTGTACCGTTGGATATATCATCAAAAATAAAAGGCAATATTTTTCCATTCATTAATGGCCAATCATTGTCGATTAACCCTGCCCTTAATCCGGCGACAAAAGCACCAATAAAAATCTGTAACCATAAAATAACGAAACAAATATATGTAAAAGTTTTTGTTTTCGCACTCACAAAAACCGAAGATACACGTTCAGAATCCGCATTCATTTCAATTTCAAAAATCCGTATAAAGATTAAAATCAATGTGATTAACGCCAATGACAAATGAACACAAAGCCTGAATGGGGCGACATCAACATTTTCGGATAATCCACTTTTTACCATCCACCAACCTGCGGCCCCTTGTAAAATTATTGTAAAAAATATTAGCAAATATCCGACTGGTTTTTTTATTTTTTTAGTAACAATAAAATATATCATTGGAAATAATATAAGTAATCCAAGCATCCGGCCAAAGAAACGATGCCCCCACTCCCACCAAAAAATCCATTTAAATTCGTCAATGGTCATGCCCAAATTTACGATCTTAAACTCGCTCGTATCTTGGTATAAATTAAAATATTCCTGCCATTTTATATTGGT
>JAXGGS010461040.1:24481-34633 GCA_035585475.1 Armandia brevis
GCGTGAAGGAAAATCAATGCATGCAATGTTATTTCATCGAGGGAGAATTTCAGCGTGCTAGACGACCACAGTAGCCGACTCTAAATATAAGGTCATGAACGCAAGAAAGCAGTTGATTCTTACCATAATTCAGTGTATGGATTCACGCTGCAGCGATCAATACACGGCAACAGTGGCCAGCCAATGAGTAAAGTCGCATATGTGCCCGGCTGCGAACGTAGAAAACTGCTGCACAGAATCGCTCTTATTGTTGTCAATTTCCCCGCAGCAGCAGACGACAACAGGCTTGAATGGATTCTTGATGGCCGCTGCTGATTTCTGGCGGGAAACGAATGCACGAGCCGACAGAGGCTAATCCGCGGCGGTGCTGGCCAACACCCGTGTTAAACCGGCTCAAGACTGAGACGATGACCCAATTTCACACCGTCATCAATCAAGCGTTATTGTCTGCAGCTACTGCGGCTGCCAGTGGTTACGAGCGTCCCGTCCGCAACTTAACAGCCACTACACGGCGGCAAGCTTCAATCAGCGCGCCCCCGGTGTGTTAGCCAACCAGCGACTCGCGAGGCGAATTACAGACAGGCATCAAGGACCACGGACGAGTGAAAGTTGGCCAAGGGCTGAAATGGCAGGAGCCCTGAACGACGGCCGGCACGTTTGTGAGCGAGGCAGCAGACTCAGACGCCCCTCTCCCGGCTCGGCTCGGCGCGCTGCTCACTCGGAGCATCGGGGACACTCGAAACCCGCTCAGCTCGACAGGCATCGACTGAGTAAGTAGCAGCCTCCTCAGCGGAGGGCCTCTTCAACATATTACGCTCCCACCCAGGACCAGCCCAACAACAGGACCGAGGCAATGCAGTGCCCCTGGCAGTCCGTGTAACTATCGGAAGAGATCGAGATAAAGATTGCTCAAGAGTCCGCCGAGCAACATGTGAGCATATATATCAATATCGCGATTAGGGTATAATGCGAAATCCGGCGTGAAATCTATGAAGACTAGGGGAAGCGATGCCAGCAGAGCATCTAAAACGTCGGGGTTGGGCGGGCAATATTCTCACTACCCGGTTAGGCTGGCTATAAAACATCACAGTCGTACCGGCGAGTTAGTAATCCACGGACTGCTCTCAAACCGATTGCAATGTGCGGGATCGGGCCACCGAGGGGTGTGACTAAATCATGAATCACTGATTATGGGCGGGACGTGATGGTGACACACCCGAGGCCAAGCGCCACCGGGTCAGATCCACCCCAAACACTCCCACCCGAGCTGCTGATTGCTGGCAATGAGCCGGCTTCAGCCATCCATAACAAACTCAAATACTCATGATATCAGCGTGCTATTGTGCTCGCTCCGATGTGAGAATTATGTTTCCCTCGTTGCACTGTTGTCACTGTTCATTTATGACAGAAAAGGCGGAAATTGGCAGCTAGTCGTGTATTACATGATAAAGGCATTTGTATGCCCCACGGTACCATCGGGGGATCTCGTTTTGAGCCCCTACAGCGCCAAATTTGTCCGCGGCAAGGCCCTGGACCGAGCACTCGACTCAACTCTCGGCAGCCATGAATATAAAGCTGCATTGTCATGAAAAGCTTTCAGCTCGAGCGGAAGACGTGCGCCTTCTTGTGAGCATAAACCGCACTTTTTCAGCACGACTGATATATCTAACTAATTCCTCATTTCCGGCGAATGGAGTGGCAAGCAATTAGTTTCAAGGACTTGACAGCTGCTGGGCTTGCGTAGGTTAGTCCCGGCCGGCATTAAATGCATCCCAATCCGACACAAACCTGCCATAAATCTATACCTCTGAGCTTTTTCCGATCAACTCTAGCGGGTCTCATCTTGGTTTAAACAGCCTTGGCAAAACATAACGACACCGCTAAGACTTGACGAGCTTCACAACAGCTTAATGCCGGATCTGCGGGGATGATGATAGGGTTGCTAACAGCATCACTTCCTTTAGTTTCGCTCTAGGTGCCCGCACACGAGGGACGCCGCTGAGAAATTGGCCTAGAAAAGGCACTCGAAGAATTGCGAAGATTTCTGCCCTCCTCGTGGCCTTTCCACTTTGATCAGAGCGAAATACGACAAAGTGGGAGGACAGTAATCTCGGGGGTTGGTAACAAGCTATTGCTCACTGTCATCGTGCCGGGGAACGACTCTCGGCGGGGATGAGTGATGCGGACGGGGCCAGGAGACGGCGGCAACTCGTGACGTAACGAGAAACTGCGCGTCTGCTCCCGTACAAACATCGACACGAGAGGAGAAATACGGTAAACACCATCTCCTGCTTTCTCCTGTGGAACCTTTAAGGCTGTAAGTGCTCTGATGCTTGAAAGTAGGGTAGGTGATGAAATTTAGGTCGTTTTTTTCTATTTAATATGATGAGAAACACAGGGCCTTAAAAATCGCCTGTCGCGACTAGACCCCTTCATATGGCCCTTAAGCAATACAAAGGAATTCCATTTGACGCAATCGAGGCGTCAAGAGAAGTAGCAAATTGGAAACAGCAATCACCAACAATCACTCGAGTTTCCCAGTTCCCAATGAGCAAAACTTGGGCGAGAGAAGAATGTTCGGCTTGTCCGCGGGGTTGGAAAGAAATGGGCAATGTCATCAAGCCCTCCTGCGAGGGATGCACGCGCTCTCTGTCTGTCACTGATAAAAACGCTTTAATCAAGGATGTATGGGGTCCGTCCCCAAGGTAACCAACCACTTTGTGATCTGTTAGGCGGTGTCCATTAATCCGTATTACCTGTCAAACAACTGTCTAGGTCGTGACCAACAGCGCCTACCCAATCTCTAACATGCTTCTCTTGATTTGGTTTCCCTTTTACACATTCACAGACTGTGAAATGTGTAGACAAACATGGGTTCAAATCCTGTTGACATTTTGTCCGCTTTCATCTGAATAATGCCGAACACACCCACAACACGCGGGAATCAGCAGCGTCTGTATTCAGAAATAGGATAAGCTAAAGGTGATACTTTAAGCAAAGACAAAGGAAACGCTCTCTGCTTTCAGCCTCATAAATAATATGTTCTGCGATGCAGCGATATTTATAATTATATTCGGTGAAACAATTAATAATGCCTATTGGTAGCGGCAGGAGGTTTAATTCACAAGAAACATGATAAATCGTGCAGAAATGTCACGCTTAATTCAAGTCTAACATCGGAGCCAACCATTGACCTGAGTTATCATCGGAAGACCAGAGTGAAAAAGAGTAACAAACAAGGAATCCGAGAACTGAGCCAAACGCTTCAATAACAAACATACGCCAATGTTGAAATCAGTAGACGAGGAAGCAACATGAGAAAGTGATTAGAATACACCAAAGACATTTTACTGAACCTGATGCACTGCAACCCTGGGGAGTTGAGTTGCACTTGAGTAAAGGCCGAGCAAACTATAAAGACCTCTAGACAATAGCATTGAAAAATAGATCAAACTTGCCCAACAGAGAAAACTACTTTTAGGAAAGGGTAATCTTCTGCGATACGCGATTGAAATACACAGAAAAAGACGCAAAATCAATATTGATTATGAAGACATTTTGTAAATAACCGCTATTTTGTCGTTCGGAGTAGTAGTCGGGAAATACTTGTCATGAGTCATAAACCTTAGCGGACGCCATCAATTCCTGCTTGCTGGTAGATGTGTGGCCCCATTAAGTCCACCACTGATGTAACACAGCCGTAACTGTCACCGCTGGATCACCCATTACAGCTGCAGTTTAAATTATTAACCGTCTCACTTTGTCCAACTCCAGCACATCATCAGAGCAGCCTTGGCGAGGCTTCTTCTCCATTTGGTAACAGCTGGGCGAAGGCTTTGCGAGAAATAAGCTACTACATTCTTGTCTCTTTCTTCTATTTCTCTCTCCTTATCTATTAGAGATTGGCTGCACGTATGAAAGCCGTTAATGTCGATGTTCATGAATACATAGCAAGCGATTAGATTAGTTTTACACGGTATCCCTTGTTTTCTGGGACCGCACCACAACATAAGACGAGGGCTGCGGATGGCGAGAGAGTAATTAGTCCTTCCACATGGGGCCGGGCTAGATGATCTATACACGAGAATACCTACACATACGGCATATTGATTCACTGGCGGCTCGCAGTCGCTCCACTTTCTCCCCCGACTTAGCGACAAAAAGTTTGCGCCATTGTCTCCAGTTAGTCTGCAAACAAATAGCCAGGCACAGGCGCGGAATGATCTGAACGTGCCCAGCGCACGGAATTGGCCATTACCTCATGCTCTCCGACAAAGCAAAGTTTTACTACTAAAGAGCCGAGGGTTTCAGACCCCGTGGCGTCTTTGTCGTGCCTTTGTACGAGGTCACAAACCAGAGGAGGCCCTTGTGAGAGTTTTTTCTTAACGCCCATTAAAGCAAGCTCCATCTTTTTTTTTAGCAAGGTCGATCTAGCACAATTGCTTTAGCACATCGCCTGAATATCAATCAAATCATCTGTGCTCTCTCCTTCAGTCGCTCTTTAGCCGGGGTAAGGAGCTGGTTTTGCTGAGGGATAAACTGTCATTAATAACATACCTCGCCAGCTCAGTCCATCATAGCAACCCGCTTTAAGCAGTCACAAGCATCTGCTACTCAATAGAATCGACAGTGACATTCAGAGAAAAAACGCGCGATTTACAGCGCTTTCCGGTCATAGGATAATTAGTGGTCTCGGCCACAGTTTACACAACACGCATCTGACGGAGAAATAAATCCCTGTCTCTTATTCTCTCTCCGAAGGGGAATTTTTTTTTTTGCGTGGCGCAGTTCAAGGATACGTTCTTGTTGTGGCTGACCATGACAGATGCACGCCCTGTCGAGGAGACCTGCTATTTTTCCGAGCAGATCGTGACAACCTTAGCAACGACTGAGTCAACATGAGTAACGTGTCTGCAAACAGTGAGTTCAAGGGGTCGGACGCGAATCAACATCATTAGCGTCCATTTTCTAATTGCTTGCTTCCATAATCCCGTATTATGCGATGCTGTCGGAGCAATGGTCACCTCGCAACGGCTCCGAAACTGCCCCGCCCCTGATGCGTACGACTCAATTTGACGTATCGCCAATCAATAATGTTTCGCTTGGTCATCGTGCGTTCTCCACTGATCTATGCGTGCCGGCCGAGTTTCACATGGAGAGAGCATTAATGACCGCCGCCCGGTAATAGACGTTTGTTCGCCGCATGGGGACGCCGGATGAATCGCCGGCGGGCTGAACTCTAGCGCCGAGCGGTTTGACACCGGCTGTCTTGCCGGGTGATTCATGGGCCCCCCACCGACCTCGACGGTCAGTTTTTGGTGGTTTTCATTTGCGCCGACGATGCGGGATCCCCCCTGATGCTCGTTTCACGTCGGGCTGGCGGGATGAGAAGGCTAATGGCCAATCTGCGAGTCCGCCGTTAACAGAGTGAAAGGATTTCCAAAAACGAGAGTTAAGCCTTTGGGGCTATAAGAAAAAGATTACTTCGACACAAAAAGGTTCGGTAAATAGTGCTTGTAAGCAGGAGAGCAGGTAATTTTGCAGGCTGACAACTCGTATGTCTACGGCCTGCGAGAAACCGCGGGGCCGGGACTCGGGTTTGGACGAGCTTATCTTCTTCCTCCCTCCCACAGCTCCAATTATAAACCACTGGAGATGCATTAGGATGGCCAGCGTTGGAGCCCCCTGACCCATAGCAGCAGTGCACCAGTTCCTAAAACACACGAGCCTTTCCAGGCCTTGAGAGATAGCATCGGCAGAGCTTCAGAATAGGGGCCGCGATGAAATAACAACTGGCAGCAAATGCATTTGGAGCGAAACTGACATGAATTATAGATTGGAGTTTCATACCATTCTATTTATAAAGTAAATATATGGCCGGATTAGGCTATAATCTGTAGACCAAGGAGCGAGGCGCCGGCTCGTAAAATATGTGGGACGCAGAATGGAGATTGCTCAGTGATATTTCACTATTTCATAGAGTTGATTGATTTGATCATAAAGGCTTATACAAAAAGGAAGTAATGAAGAGAAGAGCACAACAACAGTTGTGCTGCTAGTGAGCCTCCCTGCTCGTACTTGTGGCACTTGCTTCTCTCTAAGCGACTGGGGTTAACCCGTCTCCGCATAAAACAAAAGATACCGCCACCAACCATAATTGAAACGACACGAGCATTTGTCACCGCCGCTTCCATGGGAGCCATTTGTGCACCGCTGGCGGGGAATAATCCGCGTTTATGTGTGAAAACATAAACAAAAAGCACACACCAGCCCACAAGATCTAAGCCATGTGATCAGGTAAAAGTGCTTACTCGAAATATACGTCTCCATTTACCGCAACACGCGCCCGGAAAACACATAGCGACCCCACGAGGCGAAGCCACCTGTTTCTGGATACAAAATTCATAGTATTCATAAACTATTCATAAGGACATGAAATCGTCGGCGGTTCATGGCGGGTGAAGTCCAAGGACAACAGTGGCTGAGTATGGCTTATCCGGGTAGATCGAGTTAAACATTAGTCCCCGCATTACATGCCGTCTCCATGAATCACTCGAGCCGGCGATTCTAAACGGAAAACACACAGTGGGACGCTCCTGTTGCTCGTGGTGGCGGCTTTAAAGCTCCCGACTCAATTCGAGATCATTTTTCCTCAGCATCCCTATTTACATTAGGCGCTTCTACGACAAAGATTTCGGTTTTATGAGGCTTCGCACGTACTATTTGTGCCAATTGATGCTTCTCCCTACTCAGAGCATTGTAAACAGTTTTGTTAACTCTAAAGGGTGCATAGGCAGGACTTCGCATTTAGCTTTTATGGAGGCGATGTACACATGTAGTGAATGGTATTGATCCGAGGATCAGAGAATTGCTATGACTCAGCGATCATCCTCCATGATACCTCTCCCAGCAGACATGCGCCGCATCATCTAACATAATATCACCGTCTGACACAGGCAATATTCAGGCGCATTCACATCAAATATCCCACCCCGCACCTAATAACGTAGCCGGCGACACTCTCGGCTATCTCAGGGCCATGACATTTCTCGCCGACGAAATTTGAGTCGGATCAGATCTTTATGAAAAGAGAATGATGCATTAGGAAGGCGAGGAAGCGCAATGAACAAGAAAATGTACTTCTGGCACCGCCGGGAAGGACTCATAAAGAACGAGAGAAAATGATGTATGGCTTTGACGTTTCTTGTTATGTTGCGAATTAAGATGGCTAACTAAGTTGAAAGGTAATGTGTCAAAATTACATGGGTGATTTGATGAAACAATAAAAAAACGTAAGAGAGAAAGGCATTAACGGAAATGCACCACCACCTTGCAGTATTACATTTGAAATTACAAAGGATTTATCCCATTTAAGAATAGAACAGCTGACATACATCTGACATATATAATTTGATTACTCTGCTCACTTAGATGGCTTAGCTGATCAATTCAAATCGATTTACACAACAGAAAATACGCCTTACTACTTGGTGTAATCTATTGTTGCTGGTGCGACTAGTTAAAGGTGTGCACTCGTACCTGTAGCGGGCATCATGGCCGAGGCTTCCGTGTATCACGTCACCACAACAAGGATACCTAGTTGCGGACGGAGAATCGGAAATGCTGATCGGAGTCTTCCACCAACACAGGACGGCACAACTCCTCACTCAGAGAGCCTCCTCTCTCGCGCAAAGGCCACAGTCAAACCACAGTTATCATAGACAAAGAATCACATCTGGCTCTGCGCAGCAAGCCACGGAATCCCGCCTACTCACCTGATACTACGACATGAAAGTATGCGTTTTGAGTAGTCCGTATTGAGTTGCTCTCCTATGCGTTCTCGTTAAAGACGCGATGACGGTATGTGGAGGAGCGCTTGTATACTAGAGATGAGCACACTTGTCTATCACCGATCTCGCCGGTTCAATCTCTCCTCCTACACTAGAGGCCGGCGGGAGTTGTCGCTGGCATGATTCTGGTGCCTTAATCAATACTCCACAGCCTGGCAAAACACTCCCAACCTCCCAGCGTATTGATTGCGCCCGAATTAAAACCATTCAACCCAAAAATGCGGGAGGATCTTCATCGCGCGGGAAGCGTCATTGGATCTAGATGGCCTTTTTCAGGCTTAATACACCGACTTCAAATCCCATTAAGTGTATTAAATTGTTTATTTCTCAGGCAATCGCCTGGATCTTCATCTCAATCATACATAATAGCAAACTCAAAAAAATCGTGCGCACACATACTCCAACTTACTGATGGGTACGGACAGACCAAGCAATGCGTTAAGTCGTGTGCCTTGAGAACCATTATGCACAATTCCTTGTAAATTCTATTATCAAAGAACTTATAAAGACAATTCTTGCGCAGGATTTTTGAGAAATTCTATCTCAGGAACGCATTTGATCAGAAATAAAACGTGGAGTTGAACGCTAGTATTGTTAGAAAACTACAATAAGAGAACCCGAGGTCGTTGCCCAATGAATTGGTCTAACGGACTGATTAATAAAAAACAGAGGAGTGTGGCCAATATCTAAAACATAGCTCTGAACTCTTAACCAAACTACACACGTCGGCTTTTCTGCCAATGATTTGCTGTCATTTGCCTAAAAGAACCTTTTGTGCCTCACCCCACCTCCCCAATTCCATCTTGGGTGAGGCGATAAAAACAATCCATCATCGGAGTCCCGACTTCTTCCTGCTTTAACGAAAGTAAATCCGGCAAATCCCTGACACGTTCATGACGTGAAACCATAATCGGAACGTAACGCACAAATTGACTATGGGGGTGCGGGACCAGCACCCCAAATGAAAAATTTTAACAAGGCATCCGAGCCGAAGGATATGGAGAGGCCCGAGTTAAAAGAAAAAGCAATCAGTTTCCACCTTAACGTCGTCCTTGTGGGGCTTAAGTCCGGCAGCAACCGAGAATCAATATCCGGGGTCTACCAATCTCGGTTCGAAACCAATCATTCTACCAAAGTTTTGATTTTACCCATCAAGTGATGCGATAATTTACTTGCGCGGTGTGAAGGGGTCGCTCGTATATATATCACGTATAAACAGACCTGCTTGTTTTCCCGCCGACTAAACCCCACTTGCCCAAATCGATACAGTTATCAGCGAGTTAGGAAGTGCGTTCGTCCCCTCGCAATAATTCACCTGGATATGAGGTGGGCAGACGCGAGGGCTCCATAAACTTTGATCAAAAGTGAGACGCCATGAAAAGCACACTCATCTTAGCCCGGACTAACACGCATGTTATGAATATCAATCACGCGGCTTCCATAATTATGTAAAAAGGGTGCTTGAAATGGGAAAAAGAACTTTATTTTCACTCTAACAGTGTTATCTCTGACGATTTGTATAAGGAGGGTGAAGGAGAGGGATTCCCTCAAGTACTATCCTGGCATCTGAATATTGAGTATTATTTTAATCTGTAGGAATGTTCCTTTTTCGCTTCCAGATTATACATAAAATTACGCTTGTCACGGAGAAAATCATAAGAGTAGAAATGCATATACACAACCTCATGTACATGTGCCTGGTGATTCAATTTGCTAGTGTCATTAAATACGTGGCCCGTCTAGTAGTATATGTGTAAATACCTGGAGGGGGTACCAGTAGTAACCTTTAAAAAATTATGTCATCAAACCCTTTCGTTTTACATTTTGGCCTGACAATCCTAAATCTGCGAAGGTAAAGTTAATGTACGATGCTTGCTTTGTTTCACATGAACCCGAGTTATCAAGAGAGGAATAAATCAGTCCAACTTTCAAATGTTAATGGGCATTTTAACAATTGACATAATCTCAAACCAGAAGTACAAAATGTTGCTACCTATTCGACACCATAGAACCATTATAAAGTCAAATTTGTTAAAGTGCTAGGGCACCTTAATTGAACCAGCATTGCCATTACCATAATCCAGCCAACACAAAGCCGGTCCATATCCAAACCTAAACACTGAACTGCGAACAACCTTTTTCCGCATACATGACTATACATAACGGTGTAGGCCAGCTGCCTAGAGCTACAACATATGTCTACCAAGCCAAGATAATCGGTGATCGATGGCAAGATAAAAATCGCATAATATCTAACATATACAAACTGGTGAAACGCTTAGGAAAACATTGGACTAAAATC
>JAXGGS010461374.1:0-11642 GCA_035585475.1 Armandia brevis
GGTCTTTTTTGAAAAACAACCAAACCGCTGTTTTACGGATGAGTTACAAGGCCTGGGGTGCAGGTTGATTCTGGCTTGATGAGAGGATGATTGAATCTAAGGAAGAAATATGTTTTGGGGTCGAGCTTTGTGACACCGAGTTATATATTGATGCCGTGTTATTGTTCCATGCTAATAACACGTGAAGAGGATACATTGTATAAAAAAAGAAACCTCGTAATTGTTGGTCTATATACTGATCTACAACAAACCAAAAACAAAACCACCTTAAAATGGAATATCCTAAAACCTTACTCTTAAAGAATCGGAGTTTCTATATATCAGGTCCTCTATTGGAGAGGCTGACACGTGACAGTTATTTCCGATACATTTGCTCTGGTTGCAAAATAGCCGTTTGCTGTCATAAACTGACAACCCCGGGAGTTCAGATTTTGTCGTCTACCTGTTATCCTGGTCATATATCTTCGTCACCTGATGGCAGCTGATCATGTAGATAGGGGCAAATCGTGGGGAGTAAATTGTAACGCCATTTCCTACAATTTTCGTCAACACTTCACAGATGAATAACACGCTTTTGCATAATCAAGTTAGTGATCAATCTTCAGATCTAATTCATTGATACATGTTTAAAAATATCCAGGCCAAAGTACATTTGATCACCCCTTGGTTTCAATATGAAATCACACCCCAATGTAAGCGGGGAATCTAGCCAAGTGTTCCATTAATTTTGATTCTGGGGGATATCCCTGGGAGTACACCTTCCCTATCTACCTTCCTGTGTGAGAGAATTGTGCTAAAAAGTAGACGGATCTTTATTTTAAATCTATCAGAAGACAATGAATAATTGACGATAGGAGGAGCTAGCGCTGGTTTATCAATCTTTTGCTTTACACAGCCAAATATTTTAGAATTGACAAAATAAAGTCCATGTAGCAGACAAGAATGATCTAGCCTTATTATGATTTCTCACACCGCTGGTTAGTAGAAGCCTGGTATATTAATAGTGCTGGTAGGTAGAAAGGATATCTGTAAAAAAGACGAATGATTGGGAAGGTATCCGTGAACAAGACTACTTCACATTTACCTCCTGAAAACATGCTTGTGTCGACAGGGGGGACCTATATGAGGGATATTTTAGTTCCCTGCAGTTAGTTGATTTTACAACATACAATTTTGTCAACTGAGTATTCAGATTCACCTCATAACCGATCAACCTAAAATTAGCCATGGTGACAAACATTCCGATTGAATCATTAATGGCTGGTTGTAACGTCTCCAATGCTGCTCATCTTCGTGAAAAACAATTTGCCGAGTCTGGGGATGAAAATGGTTTGGCATTCATTTGGTGTTGCTCTTTTGTAATCAATGATCATATATCATCAAGGTCATTATTACTCATACTGGACATGCATGATGTTCTCGCCCTAATTAAGTGTCTGACATAAGTTGGGCGCAATGCTTGAACAGTTATTGTAACGATTTCTTTCCAACGAACATCGAGGCTCATACATACGCATTCGGTGCAGGAAAATAATTATGTGCATGCATGAGACCGATGGCAGAGAAAATATTCATATTTGGGATAAAGGAAGCTTTGTTTGTGCCATAAAACAAGTGAAACCTTTCAAATTGGCACCTTATCGACTGGAAACAATGTGATTTAGTTATAAGAACTGTCATGATGGCCTTGCATGGGGCCTTCTTAGCCAACCCAGTAATCCCTCTCTTTCCTTGGGGTTTATGTCGACAGGCTATATATGGTACTTTCCCGCCAAAGGTGAAATGAAAAGCAGACGACATATGTAATCTTTTTTATCCTTTATATCGCCTTATAATGATATTCGCATGTGACATGTTACCAGGATGTCGTCTAGCAGCAGGCAGTGATATTTCATGGTTCCTAATTCCCGCACGATTGTAATGAGACAGGAGAGCAAAATGGGCCTGAGGGAACTTTGTGTGGGAGGTTGAGTTGCGGTTATGAGATACTTCAGACACGCAGGGTGTGAAATATCTGAGTTTGAGGATAGACCATAGTGCTGAAACGATGAAGTTGTTTTTGAGTAGAATGTTCTTTTGGCCCTTTCATGAAAGAAGTCGTCCCGTCGACAAAGGGTTATTCCTGACTGTGGGGTGACACGCGACTAGCATGATTTTTGCAGCTGATTAACTTGCAAAGCATCGACTATTAATATATACTAAAAATAGTAGGATAGGCATTTAAATAGATGTTCTTTCAGACAATGTGCATGCGAATTTATACCTCTATTGCGAAGATAATACCACTTTGCATAGTCAACCTGTCCCCTTTTAACACTTAGCTGTCACTTTTACACATCCTACTGGTCATGAAAGTAATTAAGATTTACTATGCACATCCTTGCTCTTATCAGTATCGCGCACCACTTCTGCTTGGCTAGACACTTTTCAGTTTGACCTTGATCCTGAGGATCATCGGTGAGTGTTTCATGATCCGGACCAAGTTTTGGTCGACTTTAATTTCCCTAGAGGCTAACCGATCTTAGTTTTATTGATATCATTAATCTTTATCGCAAATGTGAGTCCTCCGGCTCCATTTTATATTGATCACGTGTTACGTGAGCAGAGGTAATATAATCCGGACAGGATTAACATCGTCTTGAACAGCTGTTAACGAATTTACTACTTTTGGGAATGCGCGTTTCTCTACTCAAGGTGTTAACAGGATTTCAATCCCTTAGATCCTGATTCGGCCTTTGATCTTACGATATACGTCAGCGCCAGTACCCTAACCCACTCAACTACCTGACATACAATGCTGATAATCGCGTATGTTGAGTAAGGTCAACTTTCTATCGCAGACGCTTTGATTAACACGGGCTGTAAGGATTTTCAAACAGTCTCAACTATTCCTAAACACCCTTTCCACTTTTGTAGATATTTCATGAATGAGTAAATCCACTTTGATATTCAGGTGGGTTCAATTGGTACAATTGCAATTTACTGTACCTTCACTGGGTTTTTAGCCTGGATAATAGAGTTATCAAACAGTTGGGACTCGTTCAGTCTCACAGAGGTGTCCACTTTATTTCATTAAAGTCACTTTCATCCCTGATCGAGTGAGTTTTCACTACTGAAGGTAGTCCTGGGACTACTTCAAAACATTCCACTTCAGAAGATCTAAATGAATTAAATTCATGGTAGACCTGTATATCAAATTTAAAAGAGTTCTATTTTGGGCTCTCTGTGTAAGTAAATATAAAAAGAGTCCCGATCAGTGACCTGCTAGATATTTTTAGGCCATTCTTGAAAGTACAGGCTGGTGAATTATAAACTATTGGGTTAGCCTTCGTAAACATGTCATAATGACCTGAATTACAAATACTTTTTGGGTATTCTCCCTTTGTGTAATTGGAAATGAATATATATCAATATGGATATTTAGTTGGGTGCATTAACATTCAATGCTTCATGTACACCATTTTAATTATCCATTGTGTCCTTAATTAATGTACATACCAAGGGAATTCTGAATGAGTTAGCTTGGTTCTATGCATAAGAAATGAATCGTGTTTGTCAGTATCCCAAGATACATAAACAGATAGTTGAAACATTAAATTGACAATGATCTACCCAATCACTGTCCACGTATTATCAGTTTGACTGAACAGAAATGAAAATTGTGATTCAATATAACACATGATAAATCTGGCATACTGTACAACATGAGCTAACATAACAGTTGCTCCGCCATGTAAAAATAAGAAAGAGTCAATTCAAGTTGGCCTAGGCGTGTTCAGTAAAAAAACCTAGGTAATTTCCGCAAATGTCGGCCAATGTCAAGTACCTCTATTCACATTTTGATTAAAATAACTTTTTCCTCATTTGATCAACATTGTATCACGAAACATGTCGTGTAAGCACCACTTGCTGCTGGTAAAATCTCGGTGTTTCAAGTTTATAAATAAAATCCTATAATACATTATTCATAATATGAACTGTTTTATTTTATGAACCCGTCAAAATTATGTGACAGAAGGCATGATGAATAATAGTTAGGGTATCAGTAATTTACCGTTCTCTTTTCCTGGTATTACAATATTGCTGATTTCGGATTAATTTTTGTAACTTTTTTGGTGTATGAATAGCCCGGCTTTGCTTGATAGCATATGTTTCCAACTTTACTCTTGGCTTAAAATGGTTTTAACTAGACACATTGTTTCCAAAGGGTGTACATTTTATCTGACAAACATGAATTTCACAGTCAGATATTGTGATTTATAGAATCTTAGTCAAGCATTGTTGATATGAAGTGGAACATTTATTGGAGATTGCAACGTAGGCAGCTCCAAGAGGCGAGCTGATGTTAATAAATGTAGTTTATCATCAAAATCACAGAAACTTGTTGTGTTGGTGATGTTTACCACCATCCCAGCCAGACGCAAGCAACATTCGAGTTGATAGACCCTACATGCCACCAATACAGAGAGTCAGGGTAAATAGTGAATGCTGCAGATATTTTGACAAAACACCTAAGGAGCAACTAATCGGGCGGGCGTGTTGAGATAAAAGGAATTAGTCAAACACTTCCAGTGAGACGTATTACTATGTGTGTACGATATGTATTGAAAATCAACTATTTTATTAGATTGTTTGGAGACCAAAAACGTTTTACTATATATAGATGTTGTCGTCTTACGTGTGCTTGCCATTTAAGATTCAATAGCTGGCCCTACCTAACAAAGTTATGAGAAATTAGTTTCAGTTATACATATATAAGAACCGCCATCCATATTCCAGGCTTAGGGATTCATTACATGTAAATTAATTGCGTATTTGTTTCCCTTTCAGATCCGCCTCGTTCCTCATCTGGCTCTAAACGGGTGGCTCAAGTGAAGACCACCAACATGACTAGTAAGATATTTTTGCATATTTTTAAGATAGGCCTACCATCAAATCATGATATTCATCAAAAAAGTTGTCATGATACTTCATGTTTTTTGGACAATTGAAATTATGTAAGTCTGGGGACGCATATGATATCTGCCAGCCAGTCCAGCTGCAGGTTATGGTAGCAAGGTTGACCGCGTGAACCGTTTTTTGGAATCTGTGGTTTCTACTCAGATCAAGGTCAAATAGTCCTTTGATAACTAAGTCGTGGGCAAGCGGTCTAGATGAACTTAATGACTCTTCTGTGGAAGTTGTACAAGGAACATTGATTGGGTATCATAGTTCCCACTTTAGTAGTAAAAGGGAATTGACAGGGAACCAGTGATCCCTCTGATGGCTAATGGGACGAAGATTGTTTCCATTCCATAACATTTGACTGCTGCTCGTAAAACGATGTGGAACTGCAGGAGAAATATTACCACCCAGGAAGCATAAATAATTACTTCTATCAACACATGCGATAAATTCTGATGATACCTCAGAGCTAGCAAAGCATCATTTATTTTTGAGCTATTTATAGCTAGCGTCCCAGAAAGAGCAAATCACTTGTAAATATGCTTTAATCACGTGTAGCACTCTTGTGCGGATATACATCAAAGAGGAGGGACAATCTGCTCAATCATATCTAATAATTCCCTAATCAGGTATCATTGTGTAATAATTTATATTCTTGGGTCGCCATTATCTGGTCTTCCAAATATGGTACCCACCTAATGCCATCTGTCATACACTGTTTCTCTAATTAACCCTAACATAATTAACGGTGCATTAATTCTCTCGCCGAGCTATATCTGGACTGAAGACCTAAGCCATTAGTTGTCGTCTAGACCACTGACCCTTATGCGGAACAGCTGCGTCATTTGATGCGTCCATGTGGACAGTGGAGAGTTACAGAGCATACATATACAATACTCGAATTGAACAGACATTGGCCTACCATCCAGACATACGACACTTGGCATGGATTCACGGTTGTCGATCGGTCTACTAAAAATAATCAAGATGATTAGTCCATGATCCAAGATGAAATGACCCAAAATGTTCCCAGATCACAGTCAAACGACATATTAATTCCCATCAAAACGACCCTTCTGTATAATATTACAGACATACATAGGCTGATTTCTACATAAATGGCTAGACATTCAACTTGTCTGAACCGTGAAATGTTTGTAAAGTTACTATCTCTGACGATGGTGTACTTTGAGTACCCAGTATTAGTTAACACTATGTCATATGTGTGCTCACCACTGCACGCATCTGTGACCTCAGTGAGTAATAGCAGTTGATGCTTCCGTGAAGAACTAATCTGAACACGTCACACAAAGAGCTTCTAACATGAGTCGATACAAAGCAAACGTGATGTACATGTATCACAGCGATTGTCTTAAAAAATGAACTTAGTTTCCAGCCTGCTTTCTGAATGTCCGATTTATGCGACAGACCAGAACTCCATCAAAGCAATCTGTTTCCGACCTATCATGTTTAGCTCTTACTCGCTTCAGTGCCAACGACCTTCCGGACAGAACTCGGTTGGTACTCCACCATGAATGGCGCAAAGATAAAGTTAATTTTACATGATGTCGCCTGAGATAACGGATCAGGATATTTGTGCTGCTTAATGTATCTGAGCACTCCGTGGTTCGCCGAGTGGACTTTGATGGAGGAGACGACAACTCACTGTTTTTCCCGTCTCTTTACATCCATTTAAGCTGCTGTTTTGTAAGAGATAATTAAGAATTACATGAAATGTATTGCAATATTCCCCTGAAAATGACGTATTTGCCTCTTTCAACAATTGTCATTACATAGAAATCAGACGGGCCCAAATAATAATTCTACCTAATATCTGTAATGTTTTACCGTCTTTTCACAGTCACTGGGGGATGATTTGAGAATACAAGATGCATCTCAGAGTATAACGTTTTGTAACATTTTGAACGATTCCGTTGTTTGCCCACAGTCGGTACTTAAGGCTATATTATCCAACAAACGGAGCTCGTATTGCGAGCGATGGCACAAGGATCACTGCCCCCGCCCTGTCATCTTAGGGATCTAAATTTTGATTTACGACTCGCCTTAAAATAAAAGCTGGGCTAACTTGGAATTGATTTCCTTGAAAGTCCGCATCTCACCCACAAGACGACTGTAAGGGTTGAACGGCTTACTGTGAGACAATAAAAGAATAAATTTTCTACCTTCAAACTGGTTGATATTCCGCAGATGAACACAGGTTTCCTTATTGCAAGACATTTCCGATACCACTATGTCATTGGCACCTCCGCACACGACCGACATCAAGGACTGCATTCAATAAAGGCAATTACGGATGGGTAAAAACCCTCCCACACCAATGACATCTGGGAGTATTACGAATCTATTTAGAACATTTCCTTTTGAACCGGTAGTTTCTACATTTAAATTAATAGGTCATCTGCACTGAGAGAGGCAAAATGTTATATCATTTGATATTCCCGTTGTTTTTAACTTGGCACACATTCGTTTATTAAAAAGAAAATGAAATCAATATACAATCATGCTCACTTTTATCTTCTCTAGTAGTTAACTTGGGTTGTTCACATTCCTAAGAATAGTGGTTGACAGCTTCAGATTCAATCTTAACTTAAAGCAGCTTGTTTACTGTTATTTGGTGATAGAGTTAGTGACAAAGAATAAAAGTGAAAAACACACTGGAGAACCAAATCCTGGTTAAGTTCCATCAATTTTTACTCTTTTTGGTTATGCTGGTGAGTCCGCAATTACCTGACTCGAGGACATTTCAGGGCAACCCCTAATATGAGTTATCAGTTTAATGAAAAGTTTGAAGCTTAGTTATGCATATATGAAGTAAGGGAGTATTTTTTAATATTTTGTGGCCATAAATCTGACAGTCTATAAAGATTTACGCACATCTGATAGCTTGTGTCCTTGACCTTGTAACAGGCCCCCCACTGGGGCCGTGGCCTGTCACAATAAACAGCGTGGGCGACCAACTGTGACAGATACCTGCTCTCTCAGCTTTGACTTGGACCACTGTTATGTTACTTTGTATCCAGGACCCAAAGTCAATATATTGATTGATTTCAGCTTTAATGCTTGCCAGATTCAGGCGTTCGCCCGACCCACATGTTGAAAGTTGTCAATGTCATTCTGACCATAATTACTCTTTTTGACCCCATATCCATGTTCTGAAGTGATTCTTAAAGCCACGAGGGAGCGTGAAGTTATCAGCCGTCTGCATCTTGTTAACTTCTCATTTCAAGACATGTGATCTCGGCTGGTGTCCAGCGTCGCACTCGTGGGAGGAATTGCACTGAGGTTTTAGTAGGTTTTATTAGCATGTCTGGTCCTAGGTATTCCTTCGGGAATGTACATGTGCATTACCCTGCTTCTCTAATATAAATCCTTCTCCTCTTAGGGATTCATCCGCCCCGGTTTCTTGTATGTCGACATGACCTAGTTTCTCGGTACAGGGCATGGAGGCCATGCATGCTGGTGTTGTCTCCCTCGTCGGTAATATGTTGCATATAATACGCGAATATCATCTCTAATGGGATGTAATTACCTGTAATACCAACTTGAAGCCATGATAGGGCATAATAAGGTCTAGGAGACCTTTCTCTACAATATATGTATGATAAGTAATCTCTCTATAGCAGCTTTAACAAATAAGAAGGAGACGATGATAAAATATAACATGTATGTCAGTCTGAAACAGTGTTTTACTATTTCCGTTGTGATTGTGGTTTCCGAGCCGGCTGATATGATCATATCTCAACAAACGGACTGCCTACTAAGGTACAAATTTATTTGGATAAGAAAGGCTTAGAGATTTGAACCCATTTCTAATCTGTGACCTTAGTGCAGAAATGAACAAATAAAACAAAACAGCAGTTCTGAGTGAACCTTTGAAATCTTACCATGGTGCTGCCCTGCACTTAATTATCCTGAGCGTAGCTTTTCAGCTACCGGGTGAATCTGGGTCAATATCAATGTGTAATCTTCTCTCGCAGCCAATTGCCTTACTTCTTAGCTGCAAATTGGTTCTCCGTGGTCCTGTTTTCGTCACCGGATGTCACTGTAGAGCCCACTAGCATGGCTCACCCCAGCATTCCCATGGCTGGCCTTCCCTGAGCAGCTGTTCAAGGTCATGCCATCATAGCAGCCCCACCACTACACTCCTAACACATGTTATAACAAGTGTAACATGTGTAAGGCTGACATACCCGGTGTTCGATTTATCTAACCACTTGAGCACATTATAAACTAATCACTAATGGATATCAACGTTTCATTAAAGTGTTCCTCGATGTCGCGTTGATGTACGTTATTCAAGGTTCCTACGATTTCTTTAACGCTTGAGTGTTTGTTTCACCAGGGTAATTATGTAGGCAGTAGTAGGGATCTGTGCCATATCTCTCCCGGGCAGATCCTTATTAACAAGTCACTGTGGCCATAAAACCCCGGCAGCACACTTCAGGGGGTCGGAGAGCGCTCATTATCAGCAGAAATGTTTTCTGCTCCATTTAGCCTCCTCTTAAGGTAGTATGTGACCTGGAGCACGCCTCGGGACACTCCCTTACCATATGCAGGAGATCGCACATGGACACAGGCTTCTTATATTATTATAGACATCGTCGCTCAAAATACTGGCAGAAAGGCCCAGATAAAAACAATTATTTCCTGGGCGTTTGGTTTGGGAATGTAACTCAACTTAATAGTCCAGCTACTGTGATTAATGAATGATAGGCTGATAGATTAAATTCCCATGATATTAAACACCTCTATAGGGTTACACTGTTATCTGTTCACTGTTGGTTGATAATAGGCTAGAGGTCTAAAACCAATTTACAGCTAATATTTTATATTTTGTTTCAAACTCCCAACAATATTTTATTCAACCTGTTTCCAACCATGATGCCAACTTTCGATCGTCGGATTTACAGCACTACGTGGCTCCCCTTGACATCATAATCTCACCTTGCCGTGGGGTCCATAGGTTCAACCTCCTCGTACAAACGAGTTATTTAAGCGTCTCCCCTCATCTATGAATTGCTTCTTTCCCCTGGCGTTATTTTTAAAGCTTCCCCGGCGTCTTGAGTTCATCTTAAACTTAACCAGCTTATAACGCGTGAGCTCGACGTTTGACTGGTCGAGAATCCTCAGGATTGATTTGACCTAGGAACGCCCAATCCTCCGTCCTCCTGTGGGTTTTATTATATCTGTGGTAGATACGAGCAACATTTCCACATAAATCCACAATTTGATCAGTTCATAGGCAGTCTGAACTCACGAACTGTGAGTACGCCCCACCGGCTGTGGCACACCATTGCCTGGGCAGAACATTAGCCCGGTTTCAACACATTACATAAAGTTCCCTTATGAACAGCATTAAATCGTCATGATGGGACGAAACCTACTTCGTGAGTGTAGAAAGAGCTGAAATGTTTCCCCTCGACTTACATGGAAAAATGCCAAATGTGAGGCTCAGTTGATCTTAGTTGCCCCTATTTCTCGGTTGGCACCTAGGTGAACAGGAAATACAGGAAAAATATACCATTTGGTAAAACATTCAGATATAAGGGCCGAGTCATAATTTATGTACTGGGGGAGGGGCAGCTAAATTTTCCCCAATTTCCCCAAAATATTTTCATGCCACCCAACCCTAACACCACCCCACTAAACCACTGCCATCCCACCATAACATTCAGTCTCCAACGCACAATATCCTTTAAGACAACCTGGTCAAACTGGGCAACAAGGGTAACATCGCAACCACACTGTTTACTAAACCTACCAATGTGTTACTTGTGTCACCAGACCCATGCCAAAAGAGGCCTTCCATACTGTAAGTTCTTTGGACTCAAATGGATCTGCTCTAGCCACCAGGAGTTCTGGCAGAATGGCTTAGACTTCCTGGGTCTCTTCCTCAAGAGAGGCTACTCAGCCAAACTGTTGGTATCCTTCCTCCTGAAGGCAGAGAACCAAAACTGCGCTCAGCCCCGTCTCCGCTGCCCCTCCCACCGTCAACAGCGCAACATGCCGTTCCAACTTCTAGATATCTCCCTGTTGATAGCTTGACCGGACCACTAATGTGTGATAATACGAAAGCTACCGTTTCCGTCACATTCCACATGGACTGTGTGTCACCTGTACATGGGACATCTTAACACTTAATTACCTGATTCACTGCGAGGACACGCGGATGCTAAGGGATAGGTGCCGCTCGCAGCAGCTCAGGACTGATGATGGACACTTGTAAGCGGTTACCTTGGAGACCGGTTGGCGTTGATGTATGGAGAAGTGTTTGGGATGATGCGAGCCGGGTCTGATGGAGTTTTGAGTACCGGCAATTATCGTAGGTGAATTTTAGGCAGCTCCTATTACATCTAATGGGAGGAACACACACCTCCATGTTTACCGGAAGTGGTATCTTGGCGGTGATAGTATCAGTCAATATAAAGCACGTGTGCATTACTTGGTGGTGTAATTTGCTCCAGCTTAAACTTATTGCCCAATAGAACGCGAATTCTTAAAGAGGGGCTAGGTGTAATTAATTCATCAATGAAGATTGTTTTCTCCAATTACCTTTATTTTAAATTTATTGAAACTTATTGAAACATTAAGGAAGGTTTTTGCATACTATGGGCAATTACAATTGACAAACAAACTTATTTTGGTCTGAGGTTGCTATTTGAGTCGGGGGGTAAAAT
>JAXGGS010461706.1:0-11640 GCA_035585475.1 Armandia brevis
TGTTGATTTGGAGAGGGCTCCGGGAAGTGACTGTACAAACATGCAGTGGGTGTGCATATTGTAGTTTTAAAAATGACAAACAAGTTTCAATTGTCTAATCCAGAGTGTTGAAGCCCAAGGGAAGCTGTGTGTTAAGACTGTGGATCCACTTAAGCTCCTCCCGTTCTCTGGTGGTGTGCAATTCATCGTCAAGGCATGTGTGGAATTCTAGGATGTGGATTTCAAAGTCATCCAGGCCGTGGTGTCCCGGGAGATTGAAGTGTAGGCCCAGGGGTGGGTCTGGGCTGATGGCAGAGACATTTCCGAAATTTGTCACCATGCGCTTCTTGAGATGGTATTTAGTTTGCCCAATATACCTTTTTGAGCAGGTCTTGTAGTCGAGGTAGTAGACTAGGTTGTTGGCAGTTGGTTCTGCATGTCCTGTATTTGATACCTGTGATTGGACATGTGAGGCTTCCCTTGTGTGTGATTCTAGGGCAGTACCTACAAATTCTGGGCTTGAGCTGGGATGTATGTCAGTTCTGTTCTCAGTGTGCCCTGCTGTCCTGGAAGGGAGGGCCGCCCTAACCAGGTGGTTCTGGAGGTTCTTAGGGCATATGTACCGGAAGATTACCTTTTGTTGTGACAGGTGTTGTGTTGAGTGTGATTACTCCAGGAGGTCCCAATACTAAAGCATGGATTCATTGAAGATGGGATATCTTGGGATAAAGGTGGTGATAGCAAAAAGCCTCTGTTCCTCTAACTTGTGTGGTGTAGAGTTAGAGACTGATGGGTCGAGAAGCAAGGGGCAATCCTAGTTTTCTGCTCTGAGTAGCGAAGTGACCAGTAGTTTGGCTGGGTATTTTTAATATTGTAGGTGCTATTCTTCAGATTGTCGAGCTATCCATTAAAGATTTAGTAGTGTTAACACCATATGCGTAAATTTGTAAATAGTAGACTGTATCAACAAAATCTATGATATAATATCTTAAGTAAAACTCCGTCCTTCATTCTTGTTGTACTATAATTCTTCAGATCATTTTACTACTGCATTAACTGCTTGTGTTTTTGTTTTATTTTTATCTAATTTGGTTTCATCTCTCTTTCATTTCACTTTTGCTGAATAAGCTGATATTCTAATTACAGGAAATATTATTCATAGTTTCTGGATGACCTCTTCAACCTCTTTTTATATATCTTTTAAAACGACCACCATATTAGTTTAAGACACAATCGCCTTGTGCTCATTTGATACATCTGTACCAAATGTGGGTATATCCACTCTCTTTCATAATCCCGGGTCCAGTTTGAGGAATTTCCTGACCATTATTCAGACTACAGTATGTGTAAATAGTTGAATTTTCGTAATGAGTAAGATGTGTATTGCTAGTTTTACATTCACTGTCTCTTCTTATATATAGTTATTCAACTTCCTTGACAGTCAGCATATCTAGTGTAATTTACATGGTAATAAATATGCAAGCTGTGAATCTGTCGTATAGTGACATTTCAACTTGTTAAATGCCACATTTCTTGCTGACAATTCCTTGCATATACGATGCCTTGAAATGATGCCTTTTTAGTTGAAACCCACACAATTAACGAGACACACATCTGATTCATTAAGAATTATTTAAAGTAACATATTGGATAGTTAACTTTGTTCATCATCTTTGACAAGGCCCATTTGATTTATTCTAAGTACAATTTTGTATACATTACTATTTTGATTGATGATTTTATTTGATTTGAATTAGATTGATTACTATGGGCTGCATTAAAAATGTTTCTTTGGCTTGGTAAACACACACATCTTAGATGGTTTGAAAAATTTTGACTTTAACTCAGACCAATACCTAGTGCGATGCTCCATTATTATAATAAACAAGTATCAATTGGCAACCGCCCAATTACTATGTCATGAATACTTATATTCCCGTACCATATCTAGGCCTAACATATCCATGCATATTTCCCTGTATGCCTCCCGAGAAGCATTCCATCAGCTGGAGATTCCATCATCAGGGTTTTATCCATTGCGAAAGCTCATTCATATACAATTTGATGTTTACAAATATGCAACAAACTAAATATTATTTCAGTCAAAATGTTCCTGAAACATGTACTCTTATAAAGTTGCGAAAAAGTCATTATCTTTATTGTCCATATTCATATGATAGTAAACAAAATTAGTATCCCGTCAAATGATTGTGTGTATGTTTTGAACAGCTTGATAAAATTTCCAAATCAAGTGCGAAAATGGTTCTTGAACAATTTTAGAACATGTATATATATGAAAGATAATCACATTATACAACTGTGGATGACTTATATATATATAGATCAGTGTCTAGGGCAATCCCGCTGGACAAAAAGAGATACAATATTTTAGCTGGGTTACTGGAATACTTCTATTTGAGATATGATAGTATTGGCCATGAACAATAATAATCCGTCATTTATCTGAAAACACAATGCATGGGTTTAAGTATAGATGCTATATTTGCCCCAAGATCGTCAGTCAGATACATGTACATACTCTATATACACTAAGCATATGCAGCAAACAGAAACAAAAGAATGACAGTAGTACTGTCCTGCAGGAGAATATGTCAGGTCATATACTGCTGCCTGAATGTGCCTGTTCAAGTAGTACCCAGAATGAACCATTCTTGATTGGTAAATGGAATGTTAAAGTTCGTGACAGCACATGCTCACATGCTTTGGGACAGATGTAAGTTACAAGGGAATTGAAGTGTTCCCTTCATTAATTTACACACCTGATGTTTGAAATAAGTCAAATCGAAGCCCCATACTACGGTTATATAAGTATCATAGTCATATAAACAGCAACTCAAAGGAATATATATATAAGTATGATAAATATAATACATGGTCAACAAACTGAGTACATGTGCATTAAATTGCTGTGTGCATTTAATACCACGTTTAGTCATACCTCAAAACTGTAGTATAAATATATATAACAGGATAATTGCTTCCTGACATCATGGATAAATTATTTTGGGGTCTAGTCAGAAATTGGATTAATGTCCTTCCTGATTTCTGTGTACAGCTGTGTGGTGTTCTAAGTGAACATAGCTGCTTTGTTTGCAAGATTGGTATCCTGATCCTCGAGTGTATCATTATAATGATAATCTTCCAAAGTGAGTTCCCGCTCATGTTTATCTATATTGACTACTTCGAAAAAGTGGTTCAACCAATCCTTATTATCATGTTGTAATATGGCAAGTTTCATTACAAACTTTCAACATGCATCGTTCCGGTTTTGTAAATTAGCTAGTGCCCCATTCTGCTTTTTAGGTGATGTCATTAAGTTTACTAATCCGCTTTTCTTCTCTTCCAGTTCTGTGTCATTTGCATTCTGGCAGACTGGAAATAAACAGTGAGGTTTTCCTTTGTTGGGAAGCTTATATTTTGAGTGATATTCAAGGACAAGTTGTCTATGGATTCTATCCAGACAGAACCTCGACTCTCTGAGCACTTCAGTTGCTAAGGAAAATAGGGATGGCTCTAAGTCATTTTGTATTGTTTAGTCCTTAAAACCGATGTGTCATTGCCACTGAAAAGAGTTGATATGGTTGCATCAAAATGTCTGATAGCAGCAGTTATTGATTCTATCATCTGTTTGTCAGTAGTAATAAAGAAGCCTGGGTTTTCATCACTCATGCAAAATATAAAAGTGCTATATCTCCGCGAGAACCTGATACAGAGCAGGCTGAGAAATGTGCCATAGGCTATTCATATTTAGCTTTTCATTCTCCACTGTTGCTAGTAATGGTGGAATAGAGCCAAAGCATTTCACTTTTAACACCTTGACAAGGTAATCAATTGTCAATTTTTTCTTAGCATCATTTGTTTTCTTGTCAGTCTCAGTACATTGTTTGGCTAGTCTAAGCCAGTATTCAGCTAGGAGTTTACATTGATTCTCTCCCTTTATCTGGTCTGCTAATTTTAATGCCTCTGAAAATCTCTCAAGTCCCAAATAAATGATGCAAGCATTTGCATAAATATAATTAATGTCAGTTGTTTCCAAGGACAAAACATATTACTGTCTTCGATAATTCTCACATAAATTAGAAGAGCAGATTTGGTGTCAACAATACCCTTTGGTTTCATATGTTGATAGATTGACCTTGGTGTTAAAACAAGGATTTGTTTCATTTTTTTCCATCAATGAATTCCCGACCTTCTTTCCACATGCAATTGACTGTCCAGAACGATTATTATTTGTTTCCAACTGTATTGCATCAAGGATATTTTCCATTCCCTTGTCTCTCTGGCCATTTTCTAGATAATACAATCCTTCCCTTTCATTCATTTTAATCTCAAAGTAGATCCTATTCTCACTTCCAGTGCAGAATTGCCCTCGTAATCGACGAAAATCATCTGCTGGATCATAATTTGGGTTTATTTCTATGTTGAGTTCCAGCATCGGCATGAAAAACCGATTTATCAAGAATCTTTGTATCTTTTGTTGCTGCATAGTGCTTTGCTACCTGAAGGTTACCCTTCCTTTTTTGGTACATCCCATAAGAATGACACATTTTAAATGTGCGCTTACATTTACTAATCCCTTCCATTACACAGCTTTAATATCCATCAGATAACTTAAAGAGTTGTTAAATTTTACTGTACACCCAAAAGGCATCATGATCATGTAAAACACACCTTTCCATCTCCAGTAGGGACATTTTCCTGTAACACAAAGACTGTTCCATATTTTCTCAAACTCTGATTCAGGTTTGTGTTTTCGCCTTGTGGATATGTACTTGCTTATTCCCATAGCAAGCCCTGCCAAGTATCGTGGTATTATATTGCCAGTCATTTTATTACAATCCCTCCACAATTGTAATTCAGCACCTGGAATTCTGTCATTTGATCCTATGATTTCTCTCCTGTGTCGTCATTTGTACAGAGCCAAGCAATATAACCAATGAGGATTCTGGGGTCAATGGGTTAAAGCCTTTTCAAAGCAGTCAATGGCGTCGGGATATTTACCATTGCCCAAGCGTACCAATGCCAAACCTTTCATTCCAAAGAGCATTGAATTTTCCTGATTATCCAAACCTTCACCTGCTTTTGCTAAGGACCTGGCTTTAGATAACTCGTCTTTAACATCTTCTCTTCCAACATGAACAAGCCAGAGCTTTGTTGCATCTAGGAGTTAACTGCTTGTTATAGAATTATCATCAGCTGCTTGTGATTCTCTGTGTGCCTTGTAAGCTTTGTCCATGTAATCAAACGCTTCCTTTGAGTCAAAACCTTTGGACAGCTGGTGTAGTTTGAAATGAAGGTAGGCCAGAAATAAGATGCTAGGAACTGTAAACTGGGGTACAAGATCCAGATCCGTTCCCAATTTAGTGATACATTTCTGCAAAAGTCCATTCTGTATATATAATTCACAACAGCCTTTCTCAGCGAAGCTCACTTATAGCTGTATATATAATGTTTGCAAGACCTTTCGACTGTGACAACCTTATATTTGTTTTGTTAACTTAACAAATATATTGATCAGCAATGTCATTTGCGTGATTCACTTGTGTGCTCACAGTAATCAATCTTAAACTTATGGTTGCACACACTCCCAACCATTGAATCCCGATCATGCAATGACATAACGGTAAACACTTTACCCCTTACTGTGCCTATAAATACAATATTCAATGATTTGAAGTAATCCATAATTTGAAGCGATCAATATACACTATCAGTCCCTATGTACATATTGTCTAGGCTTACTACACCTGCAAATCACAACTTCATAATAGCCAACAGGACAACATGCACCACTAGTTGATACATGTATGCTATGTTATTAATCTTTAGGTCCCAAGTTAAAAATGAATTTTGCACATTATAATTAGTTTAAGCTTCTGTGGTATACACACAATAAATAAGAGGAATATTTCTTCAGTTGGGGCTCTCATTATTACAAGACAACTAAAAAGCATTCTGAAACTATAACAATTCTGATCACTGTTCTGGTTCACTATTCAACAATATATCTGATCATACTACTCTTGAAAGTGTAGTAATCCCTTACAGCAACTTGTGGTATACTTCGTACACATGTAATACATGGTATCACTCTCAACTACTACTTCCACAGATAAATACATCTGCTACTTAAGTCATTCAATGGTTATATTGCCATCACAATTATGGCAGTCCATTGATGAAATAAGTTAAAGTAATTCATGTATAAATTCAAATTATTGTGTTAGCTCTCTTTCAATCGAAGCTATACCAAAATTATAGTTATCTACATGTATGTATATCTTTACAATAACCATATATTGAAAGTTAATGTGTTAAGATCAAACATAAACTTAAGGTAGCTATAACAATTTATTTTTGTTAGGTGTTACCACATAAAATATGATGAAAACTAATTATAAATTAATTGATAAATTGTTGAATATATATTGTTTTTCCAATTGGATGTGATAACAAATGATGGAGAAAACTAATTGGCAGTGAAAAAGATTTAAACAAAATTAAAAACAAGAGAGAAGTTGATCTCTTTGCTACAGGTGTTGTACTTTCATAAAATATGGGTTACTTCAATTTAGCTACCATATAATTTTCAACGTTTACCCCCAAACATGCAAACCTACATTTTCCCCCCCGAAAAATGCCACAAAACATCCTTTTTATAGGCACTAAAACAATCATTTCTTTTTCGACAGATTAAGATATGCTTCGATTAGTTTAAATTCGATTCCTTAAGCTCCCCCAATCGCCCCATAAAACACTCCAGAAGACCTTCTGGTGGCTCTAGAGTGCTATGCGTCACCTCTTTTTACAAAAAGTCCCTGTCTTAGGCGAAATGACAATACTTCATTCTTAGTCATATCAGGCTTGGGCTGTGGTGGCCATCATCCTCTAATTGAAAACCTTCCTTGAATATCTCATAATTTCTAATCGCTTTGAGGTGTCCTATGATTGGGAGGTATCTTACATCTCAGCGAGGTCATATTGGTTAATATCAAACACGGAAGGTACACGAAACCATTGTCTAACTGTTTCATCAATGAAAAATATGTTTTCCATCATTGTTACTAATGGCAAGGTAAGTTGGTTTTCGGTGACCTTGGTTTGCATTTAGTACTGTCTCCTGATGTTCATTCTGGCCAACATAATTGTTTGATGTGTTTGATGGATTATATTCAAGCGCTGTAATGCATTCCGGGTGGGGGTTGGTGGTCACGGAGGATATATGTTGACTCCATGTGCGGACAGCTTTTCAAAAAATTACCACCCATGTAAATCTGGCCCCAAGAACAGACCCACTCATGTAAGTCTGACCCGAAAACAGATCCACTCATGTAAATCTGGCCCGAAAACAGACCCACTCATGTAAATTTGTTGAAATGTGTCCCCACACCTATAAAAGTATGCCACAGTACACCCTATCATGTGATTTAAACAAAAAACAACAGCACAATAATTATACATATGAATATTTTGTTATTGACAAAGCAAAAGACATTACAGACCTCACTGTGTGACACTAAATAGTGCGGAAAAAACCCACTTATGTAAACCCTGCCAAAAAACATACCCACTTATGTAAATCTGGCCCAAAAACATACCCACTCATGTAAATCTGGCCCAAAATCAGACCCACTCATGTATATCTGGCCTCCAGAAAAACGACCCGTGTAATTCGCACATGCAGTCGACATATATCCGCCATGACCCCCCGAGATTCTGGCATGAAAAATAACATTCCCCTTGTTTCAATTTTATCTTGGTAAGCTGGAATCTCATTACAACTAACGATTCATTGCAGTATGTATTGTATTGCATTATTTATGCATTATTTGTGAACCATTGAATGATTAAATATCAATACCATCCACATTGTTGATTATGCTCCAAGTTCAATTTGGGTACTGACCATAACAAGAGTAGCGCACATAAATGCGCCTCGCTCGGCTCAATTAAACTGTTAGACGTTTTGGTTATGATCGATGTGTTACTAATCATTGTCTATAAAAATGTAGTTGTCTATGACGTCACATCGACGTCACATTTACGTTGTCAACTGATATCTGTCTCATAGGTCTGTAGCACAACAAATGGCAGTTGCTAAGGCAAAATAATTCATGATTTCCAAAGATAAATCATATTAAACAATATCATAAACATGCTATAAATATAATATAGTTAATCGAAATAGGACTAATACATTTTGAGTGATAAAAATGATGTAAACTCAGGATTATCTTTCAGGTCAACTGGGGTCAATAATTGGGTGTAGAGTTAAAAATGAATTGAATACAAAATGAAACACATTGAGACGGATATCTTCCAAATGTATACATATATATTTAGGTGTTAAATGTACATGTTTTTTGGATTATTGCCCATAAAGATCTTAAAATGTGTATATTTAAGAGCAAATGAGCTATTGAAATGAGTTGCTATGCAGTGCACTTTAGGTTGACCACTCTAGCTTAGAGCCAAGTAGATTAGTGTTTTCCCTAATAAAGGCCCCCCTAGAAATGGATCGATCTCTAACTAGGGCAGTTTAAGGGCATAAACACTACAGTAAGTTTTTTTAATTTCATTTACATTCTTGGTAATTTTTGAAAAGTTCCAAGGTTTAGGGCCCGAACAATTTGGTTAATTGATTAGGGCAGGTATCTCATCTTATACATTTTTGTAGGGGGGGGGGGGGGTGGTTCTTAATTAGGGGCTCCAGCCAAATAGAAATGTATAACATCAGAGCCGCAAACCGATAGATACAGCTGGGAGTTAATTGTCATATTTCAAACTATTCTGTCAAACATGGGGGCAGACATGATCAATATAAAGCAATGTTATTTGAAGGTTAAAGGGAACGAATTCATTGTATGCATGCAAAATGAATTCTTGAAATCTAATTGTGTGTAATAATTTGCTGTCAAGACAGTAAATCCCAAATACGCACTATTTGAAGCTAACGATTTTATATAATGGTAATCTTTCTATCGAAACCATCCTCGGAAGCGTGCATGGAGGAGTAATAGTGCTTATGTCGGGACACTAGGTCACCTTTCTGAATTTCATAAATCATAATTAACCTTTTTTAGAGTAATGAAAGGCCCGAAAGTATGAGATAACAATAAAACCCATAATAAGTGTACCAGTCATACGGTACTTCTCCTTTTTCATGATGGCATGTTCTATATATCCTCGATCCACTTATGAGGTATATGAGGTCGAGTTAGTTAATATAATTCTATACTTTAGAACTGATGCATCATGAATAACCCTGTGACTGTAGTATTCGATGAATCGTTTTAATCTGATGACTATTTAATGATATGTTAATTTGCATGTACCATATGGCTGCATGGTTAATATGTATACCATTTATTAGCACCATCTTTAATATGAAGATAAGCTAAAGACAGAGATGAACATTTTAAGAAGAAGGTTTAATTAGAACCAATTTTATCTATTCTGGCCAATCTTAGACCAGCTGTTCTGAGATGACGTGGCCACATGTTCCTTATAAAAAGGCTTGGGATTGGCAAACCATCAGATACTATCTTGTTTCTGAACTCTCTTTGTCAAAGAAAATGTTCAACCTCATCAAATCGTTTTCGCGTATGTTTAAGTCTCGTCGTCCTGTACAAAAGTGCACAAAAGAGTGCAAAGTTGTTGTACTGGGTTCTGCAGGAGTGGGGAAAACCAGTCTTATTAAAAGGTATTTATACTTTTTTTTTGATAAATCACTTCTATTTACCATTACATTTTATGAATAAGAATATCATATTTTTCAAATCAAAATGAATGCAAATAAGGTTGAGATCTGACAACCATCTAAATAAATAAATTTGTGTTGCAGGTTCATTAGTGGTGAGTTTTCGCCTGAGTACAAACCAACAGTTGAAGATACCTACACGAAAAACATTGACGTTGACGGCACACAAATGGATCTATTAATTGTTGATACAGGTGGTTCACATTCATTTCCTGCCATGAGACGCCTGCATATAAGCAAGGCAGATGTTGTCATTGTAGTGTTTTCACTGTTAGATATCCAAACTTTTAATGAAATTCCTGCCACTGTAGAACAAATCAGAAGCATAAGTGGATGTCAAAACAAGAAGATTGTGATCGTTGGAAACAAGCAGGGTGAAGAAACATCAGCCATAAGTTTTCCAGTAGTAGATTTAATTGTTTGTCTTGACTGGGACCTTGAATATATTGAAACCTCTTCTAAATTTAATTTGAATATAGAACAAATGTTTAGTATGTCAGTTTCCCAAATGACTCATATAATCTAATATTTTTGTCAATGCATGTATTCATACTCAACTTGCTGTACTTGAGGTAATGGATCAGGACCCGTTCAATCACCCGTAGGTCTAAACATTTGTATGACGTTGTATTGACAGCCCACCTCATACTGAATTTGTCATAATTCGTGACATGGGTTATTTAAAGATAAATATATCAGGTGCTTCATAGGTGATGACCCTGCATGGTCATGGTCAAATCATTAAAAAAAGATCGATAACTTTTGTTGCAGTATTGTGGTTGTAGAGTACAATGAGCTTTACACCTCTGTCAAATCATATTGGTACTCTGTGAATGGTGCCAGGGCGACTAATGACAAAATTACCATTGACAAAGTACATGTAATGAAATAAAATGTGGAACAACCATACAAATATCCACCAACTGAGAATTATGTATTGTTTTGTACGTCCCCATAACCAATGGGCTTCCATGGTCTTATCCTGCTTACCAATATCATCTGCTTCATGCAGGAATAAAATAAGCATCTCAAGTCTTCCTAAAAATGTATTGTTCTAAGTTGAGACATAATATGGCAGCTATGAATGAGCGTGTTCATAGCTAATAGGTCAGTGCAACATGCAATAAGAAAGGTAGGTATAAACGTAACTGACCAACAGCAGGTTAAGTAACCACTTCAGTAATTGGTGGTTCTATTTTAATACTAGTCAGTCAACTAGACGCAGATACTGATTCAAAATTGGTTAGGCAGTATTCTGTACTATTGTGCTTTCTCTGAGTTAATTTGTCTTTCCGTTCATGCGTTCACTAACTTAACTTTTGGATTTACACAACAATCAGTGGTCTCAATTGGTCAGAGGTCAATTGGGCGGAACACGGGGCAGTATGTTGTCCTGCATTGTGTGATTACAGTCACGCTGAATAGTGTCTGTCGCACTGTTGAATACATGGCAGTAGTGAAGGTTGACTTATGTAATGCTCAGCACGCCGATACATGGACATTGCCTCGATTAATGGATGCATAGTGGACAGTGATCGGTGCTTGTAAGGTAATCTTGACTTTCAGATCAACTCATTGAGACTTAATCATAAGAGGCAGCATATACGAATACAGAATCTATATCAACATGTTATCACGCGTGTTGCCGTCTATATTCAAGATGCATATGCTCTTGAAAGTCGAATGTTTAATTGATCTGATGTGCAATTAAGTTCTCGACAAGCTGTTCCTTACAGGAATCGGGAATACAGTAGTTGCTGCCTACATTTATATTAGATTTGTTTTATATTGATGACGCAATGTTGCAAGTACATTACTAACTTGAGTATAATTTCATAGGTTTATATAGAAGATATTGAATTTATTAAGCTTACAATAAA
>JAXGGS010461817.1:0-11640 GCA_035585475.1 Armandia brevis
TTTCCTGAACAAGAATGTGCGTTTTATAAACATTCTAATGATTCTATTTCCGTAGGACAGAATCTTATGCAATGATATGCTTAGGTGCATTTTTGGATTTTAGTAGTTTAAACAAATAGCTGTCCTTGATTATATAATTGGCTGAATATAAAATTGTCCACAAACAAAATCTAACATCTAAAAGATAGCACTTATATCTAGGGGTATGGCGAATTTCTCTTTCTCATTATTTGGTTTCACCACTATGAAAGGATGTAAAAACCGCTGGTAGTTTAATAAATGAGTAATCGATTGTTTTATTATCGAAGCGAGTGTGCTTTATATGTGGATGTGCGTGACCATCACATACATACATGTACGTCTAAGCTGAACAATAGAATAATTCAAAACACTTTTTATATTCGATATTAAACAAACTATATAATTAGCTTCAGAGAATGAAGCAAAACTATCACAGATACATAAGGAGAAGGCTTGCAACTCATATTTGGCACATAGAGACAACTGCTGGACCTGATAACACACAAACTAAACAAAACTACTACATTCGCCTACTGCTAATTCAGGACTCTTGTCGTTACAATAGATAAACAAATAAGTGAGAAAATATTAACTATCGTTGTAATGATATATTACAGACCAGAGAATATAAACGTAAGAATACACGTGATACGGAAATAAACACAAAATTTCTCAACGGACGGAAAATTGGCCTATTGTCAGAACTAGTTGGCGTTGCTAGGTGAAGAGGCTTGACTGTTGCTATGGAGATGACACATGGTTGTTATGGTAACGAGGAATCCTGGACTTGTTTCTGGTAGCCCACGTGGCTGTTGACCGTCATGGTTTTGAAAGCTTCCCAGTTGGTTTTATCTTGTAGCTTCTGCTGCATGTCCTCCTCTGTGGGGTACGGCTGCACCTGTTGGGCGAGCAGATAAGTAGTATAGGTTAAATCAGAAGTAGTAGTATGAGCAATTTTTAATGACGTAGTAAAGGTGGTACACATTGAAGAGTGTACTAAGGGTTAAGACGCCATACATACTAGAAATACAAGATGAAAATCGGTTTACTGATGTTTATTAATATTCATTGTTTATTTAGTCACGGTTACTAATGTATATTTACCGTGCATCGGAGTTGCTTTCTGACTTCATCGTTGAGATGTTGTAGGAAGAATTTTTTGTTGATAAGCACCGCTTCCGCACCATCAGAAACCAGGGAGACAGACGTGCATTTCTGCATCATGCTGAACGCTACATGCTCGAAACCCTGAAAATAAACAATAATAATAATTTAAATATATATAATAGAACATCAGAAACCAGGGAGACAGAGGTGCATTTCTGCATCATGCTGAACGCTACATGCTCAAAACCCTGAAAATAAACATTAATAATTAATATATTATATCAGAAACCAGGGAGACAGAGGTGCATTTCTGTATCATGCTGAACGCTACATGCTCGAAACCCTGGAAAACAAACAATTATAATTAATATATATAATATAATATCAGAAACAATGGAGACAAAAGTTTATTTCTTAATGCGACATACAAGATTTAATTCCCATATTACAATGAAGAGACTAATGAACGCAAGAGAGAAAAGTGGGAACTTACGAAGGTATCTTTCGGTCCTAGTTTTTGTGCCTGTACGAAGACGATCTCTGCCGGTTGTGTCTCTCGCTGTTTCTGCTGCTTCTGTCTGGCTCTCTGCTGTAATCTCACTGGGTCGTGTTTCTCTCTGTAAATCTCTTCTATCTGCTGTAAGTGCTCGGCCTGCTCATCTCTCACTGCAAACAGGTCAAAACAGGTCAACACAGGTCAAAACAGGTGAAAACAGGTCAACACAGGTCAACACACGTGAAAACACGTGAAAACACGTGAAAACAGATATTAATGTTAATTATATATCGGTCATCTCACCTTCTTCGTCTGATTTTTTTCTTCTTTCCCTACTATCTTTCTTATCTATGTTTTTTCGGGGTGTGGAATTCGGTGAAGTTTGTCGATCTTCTGACTTAGAATCTGATTTTCTCGGCGACCGCGGCGTTATTCCTTTAACTAACGACAAAAAAATAAACAATATAGTGAAAACGATCTGTCAAAGTTGAAACTTAAGACAACAAATTCCATATTTGAATTCAATGCTTAATTGTTTTGACCGAAGTAACTTTTATACGTAGTTAAATTTTGCCATTGTGCAATGACTTTACAACCAATGGTACAATATTTACCTTTAGTTTCTAGTGTAACTGGATGATAATCTTGTTGTTCTAAGCCTGGTAAGTTTGGTTTGGCAGAGACAAGTTTTTTAAGCACTCGACAGGATCCTGTTTTTATGATGTACAGCCAATCTGATGTGTTGCTGTCTCTACACATCACCACACCTCGTCTGTAAAATTAGGTAAAAGTAGGTAAAAGTAGGTAAAAGGTAAAAGTAGGTAAAAGTAGGTAAAAGTAGGTAAAATTAGGTAAAAGTAGGTAAAAGTAGGTAAATCTAGATAAAACGCTCAAAATAATCATTGTTAGACAACCCGACATAAGATGTTCAGGACATTAAATATCATCCCATCCTATTTCAATTACTTATTGCTCGATCTAGGAGGACAATATCACATATGGTTGGCAAATGATTTATTTGAAGAAATGAAGATAGCTATCAGCTTACCTAAAGTAGGTAAATAAACATATTTTTGGGTCAGTAGTGGGAAGTCTTTCTATCGGCCATCCTTGTAATAATTCTATACATCTCAGATATCTGAAATTTAAACACATTATATAACATCACTAACATAGCTTACGTGCGAGACGAAAATATACAATTTAAGGTCACGATCAATCTCCATGGCTGTATTTGCTGGGTAAATACTTCTATATCTTGGATTAAAAGAGTCAGAGACAATTTGTTACGTATAATAGATATTTAAAATATTTATACGAACTGAAGATGCATGACATATAATTGATATATGCACTGTGGTTGATTAAAACTCACCGTATATGCTCCGGCTCTCTATCTTTCTCCACCTTCATGAATATATCTATAAAATCTTCTCTCCCCACTGCGAGCAGCTCTACGTCATCCTTACACGTGACCGTGGCGCTCCGCTTGGCGCCGTGCATCAGAGCCAGCTCCTGTCAGAGAGTAGGACGTTAGTATGACATACACTGGCTTTATGTTATAACAACAGAGCTTGATTGTAATAACAAATTACGTAATAGAGCTATCTCCTTCAACTTAACAAAGCAAATATATTCCAGAATTATTTTAAGGATAACAAACATATAGACATAAATGTTGGACGATTGATTTGGAGAATTTCTCACCCCGAAGCTGTTTCCCTTGCCGAGCGTCGCTGCCGTTCTGACGTAAGATTCCCCCGCTTTACTCGTCTCCAGTATCGTCACCACCGCTGTAATTACGTCATCAATAGTGTCAGTGACGTCAATAATAATAATAATAATAACATTAATAGAAACTTGTTGCACTGCGTACGTCATGAGCTTTATATGTTTCACTTAAGTGGAATACGCGAAAATGAGTCAAAGTTGGTGATAAACGATTTGTTGATAAAAGGATGATTTGTATCGCCTTATAAAAGCAGCTGAAGCCGAATCAGTTTTATACGTGACGTCTCGATGTCACACCTGTATGGTAACACGGTGTTTAAAGGTAATAAAAACACGTGTCTTACCTGTGCCGGAGAGGATGAAGTAAAAGTTGTCCGCTGTGTGACCTTGTCTGATAATCACGCGCTTAGACTCGAAACTGCAGAGAAAAAGAGCAAAATTATAAAGAGCTTGGAATTTTACCTCCGCAGACATAAAGCAAAACACGAATAAATTACACGAATAAAAGAGTTAAATCTAAATGAAACTTTTCATGCAAATAATTAAATAGCAGATATATGTAAGTAAGTATACATTGTAAACATAGTATAATCTCACACAAATAATACTTGAATTGCTCCTTTCACGGTAGTACTTCGCGCACTGAAGACATGGCTGTGCGATTTGTTTTAGAACAGATGCAATCCACGTTTCGCCTCGTGAATATTCGGGCCAAGTTCCACGTATAAATAAGTATTATTAGAATATGTGCTAGACACCTACCGCAAAGTAACCACTGTATGGCCCACAATATAACACAATAGCGGCCACAATAACGGCAACAATTGACCGTGAAATCGGTGAGTTCAGCTCCCAACGCGGGACGTATATATCACCAGAACTGGGCCCCGGTGTGTCTCACAAACCCCCGAGTCCTGGTGATTAATTAATATCACGTGTGTTTGTGTCGCCAGTTTAAACAAGAAGACAAGGCGCTTGCAGAAAGTCACGCAGAAGCAAACAGCTCCGATCCACACATCGATATAATCACTTCTATAAACGCTTTCATTTCTACAGAATTTCCGCCGACCGGGAACATGTATCCAATTATAGGGAACACAGCGGCCCAGGGGGGCAATTACAGCTTCTAATGTGATAACCAATATTAATAGGTCACAATATTAATCCGCGCTAGTCAATTACAACGCATGTGTTATTGTATATGTACTGATGTATATGTCAATTTCAGAGTTTAACAGTTCAAGTGTTGAATCGACATGTACGTACTAAGACAAAGCTGAGTTTCTACATCTTGAATCGAAGCCAAAAACGTAACAGTCAACAAATTACATTAGACGTAGACACACAAAGTGACAACTCACATACGAATACAGAAGAGTAAAAACTAGTGTTATTATCAATAAACATCCATTATCTGACAACTCGAGATGATGCAGCTATATTTAGATGTTAAGAACTATATAAAGAACCTCCCTTGATGAATGTGTAACTACGAGTAGCCCACTTGTGAACCCCCCCCCCCCCCCCCCTCCCCTCGTGTCCTTCCACTCTAAGGACAACATGACTTTATGACTTCCTGTCTAGATCGATGCCAGCTCGGTAATAACGTCACCAGTAAATCCCGCCGCTGTCACAAACTTGTACACCAGCGGAGCTACATGGGCCTTCACTTAGTTTATCGTCAAAACTCCCTGCTTGATAATTAACATCACCAGTAGATTTTGCTATTTTGCCTGGCTCTGGTACACTGCTCGGTTAAATTCAAACTTTAATATCAGATTATTTTAATGACGTCACCAATAAATTTGTTTTTGTAACAGTCGCTAATCAATTCGAGTGGAAACCCGGGAGACTGCAACGCACATTTAGTAGCGTGTGCATACATGTATACAATGTAGTAGCCAGCGCTAATTAATGTGTTAACTCGTTCACGTCAGCTAGTTGATAAAACACCAGATGAAGGGATCTAACGTAGCCCGATCTAGCGATCGTGAATATTCTCTAATTGTCAGCTAAATCATAACTCGCTGTGTATAAATTCGTTATACCTCGGTGAAGACCCCTTAACGTTGTGTTCAGCCCCAGAGTACTCGGTATTGGCCCGAGTCGGTGATAATTAATTATTGATCTAAGCTAAATGAGATTACAAAACATGTATTTGTGTCGGAAGCTGCCGGATATTAGACATCAGATATCAAGGTCACAGGAACGGGAACACAGTAAAGTGCAGGAATACCACAGAGACTTGTAGGTGAACTGTGAGAGCAGTACAGGATTCCCAGTTGTAGAATCAGATTTACGATTAAAAAAAAATCAACACGTCTGACCGATTATATTATACCACGACAAAAACCTTGATATTGGCCTTGAAGTTGTTTGGGTACCATTCAAGTGGTATACTAGTTTGCTTTGTGACGACAAGTCATACTTTTGCACTCATCATACGTATGCATTCTGCGAGAATTATTCGCAAGATCGCAAATCTGTACTCAGTAATTGAGGGTCCGAAGCTATACTACTGGCATTAGCCCTACTTACTGTCCCTGTAAACGGAGCATAACAAGAATTGGTACTACTTCCTATTATTATCAACTGTACCCGCGTATGTCTACGATCGATTGTATTACTGACAGTAAAACGGTGTACTGCTCGTCCCAGAGAGTAGTGAGACTTAACTAGTATAACGCTTGCTCGCCGCTCTTGGTCCAGTGCTAGGTAGATATACTGTTTGTACCTGCATGCTGTAGGTGACTTCTCATCAAGTACTACTAACAAGTAAATATAATAACGCTACTTACTGCTCATACCAGCCGACCTTGACCAGAGATTGCTGCATGCCGATGGGGAACTCGCCGAATGATTCCACAGCTTGTTGTAGAGAGAGGAGAGCCACGTGGAGCTGATCTTCAGTCCTGTCCCGCTGCTCCAGGGAGAGGATCGCCTTGGCTTCATTACTCACCGTGGACTGGAATAAAATGACAGATATTATTACGAATAAACCAAACAATTTATATCAGATTAATAGGAAATATCGTAGCATGACGTAACAGTTGTCACCTTTATGCATACTAGGATATAACTGAATAAATCAAATACAAATTTCATTAGATCGATTCCCCTGACTGACCGTCTGCAGAAAGCATTATCTTTGCACATAATCAAATATTCACACCCGGAAGGTATTGACCAAGTACCAATATACGTGCTTAACTTTGGTTTGATCGTGTAACAAAATATTTGTATTTATTTAAGTCATTGTCGTATACGTACATAATTAAGTTGATTTCTAAACTGAGCCTAAACCTTTGACAAACATATGATAATAGAGGACCACTGATAATCATCTTTGAACAAATGAATGTAATCAGATTAAGTCAAGGATAAGACGGGTTCTTTAAAAAGAATACAAACAAACCGCTACCAACTGCAAGAATAAGTGTTACTTTATTAGTGTTAGTCTAGCTACTATCGTCTAGTGGTGTACGTTGAACATTGCGGCAATTACGGTGGATCAGGGCAATGACTTGTAACTAATCAGTTGATCGGACCATCTGACTCCTAATAGCACGTGTTTCCTGTCTGGTGAACACGCCACCAACAGAGGATAGGCTCCACCCAGCTGGGTCTCTGGTACCAAGAGTTCGCAGTCATATTTATTTACATCGTTGTGTGAAGGTTTAAACAACAACACACGTTTGTTCTCTTTATCGCAAGCTAGAATATTGTTTTGTCCATCGCAACAAACTCCTGCAGCATCCCGGAAGAAACCGATGTCCTCACCAGGTCCTCCAATAGTGGCTAACAATGTCCCATCAATAGAAAACTTCTTCAGGCAATTGTTGAACGCATCGCTAACGACGAATGCACAGGTGATTCTTCCATCAGAACTACCCGGCATGTGGCATACCGATCCTGGCCAATTAAATAACTGATTGTTTTCCCCGTGCTTCCCTATCTCACGTAGGACTTTTCCCGTAGATACATTGACCAACCATACACATTCTTTTGATATATCTGTTACTGCACATACATCTTGCTCTGGGCAATACGCTATGCCACGAAGTTTTTCAGCATTTTCCACTCGAATGGTACGAGGCTTATGTGTCGTGTTGGTTTCTCTAGGTACAAGTCTTATAGTTTTCTCGTAGTCGGTAAACATGAAACTAGTAATATTCGCATTCCAGCACATACAGCCGATACTAGGACAGGTTTGTTTCTCAAGAACATTCCCTTGCACATCATACTTAAATGTATGTGAGTTTGAGCGAGCCCACCAGTCTCCATCAATCCATAACGCAGAATAAAGAGACTTGTCGGGTCCGACTTCCCAGTGGCGCTCTAAGTTGGGCTTTATATCAAAGCTAGTTGCGGTCATGTTTCCCATATCACCCGTCTTGTGAATGATGTCTACCATTTTAATGACCGAGGGCGATATAAGATCAGATGCAGTGGGAACTACTTCTGGTCCGTGATCCTTACCTTTGCGTCGACGTGGCAACCGACGTGGTTTAGCCGAAGAAGGTTCCGGGAGACTTCCTAGTATTGAACGTTTGATTTCATCAAAGTTATCCTGAAATATTGGCATTTGGACGATAGGAGCTGGAGTGATGATATCTTTTGACAAAGGTGGCAGGTCATCCGTGGCGGAGACGATTTCACTCGGGCAGTCACGGAGTTGAACTTCCTGTATAAAGTCAATTAAACTGGAATGTGTCGCTCGTACGTCGTCAATCTTATCTTTGTGTAGAACTATCAGTTTTTCCCCAGATTTACGTCGTGCTTCCACTCCTTCCTCTAGTTCGTCAATGACAGCGTTGATTTTGATTCTAAGACCTTTTAGTTGGCTGAGTGTGTTGTCGCATGAATCTCCAAAGTTCTTCTCGACTGGTAACTTGTCCTCTAAAGTAGATTTTAAATCCAATTGCCTTTTTTTTAAAGCCTCCAGGTATTCCACGAGCTGTTGCTTTCGGGATTCTAGGATATTGGGGTCATCGACTTCCTGGACGTCATGGTTGTTATGTGTGGTCTTCTTGGTTACGCAAAGCATGCAGAGTCCCCGGTGACAATCGGTACAGTACAATGTGATGAGCTCGTCCGGATGTTCGCGACAAAGCGTTCTTTGTGATAGAAGTGTCACCTTGTGCGATTTCGTGAATCTTTGAGTCTGATGTTCACCGGAGCAAGAATCACACATAAATTTACTACACTTTGAGCAAAAAGAACTTGTTGACTTCGCCTTTCCACATGTTCCGCAATCGCGAACGGCAGATCCGAACCCTGCGCTTTTACTTGTCGATAGAAATCTCGTGATTGTCTCCTGAATCTTAGTCAGAATGTACGGTTCCGGTAATGTCTCCAAGGTCACCTTGTCGTCAAACGTGGACTCTTGGTTACAAACCGGACATCGCAGTACGTTCCTATTAATCCATTTCTCTAGGCATTTTAGACAATACGTGTGATTGCATGGAAGGATCTTAGGATTCTTAAACTCGTCAAAACAAACAGGACAAGTAAAGTGATCAGCAATATCACTGATATCAAAGCCTCCTGTAGCCATTTTGACAGATCGTACGTACGTTTCTATCGCCTGATCAAAAATGGCGCACCCCAACACCTTGCATCAGGTTGTACTTATAAATTAGCGTTTCGTGTGCAAAGAGTATATACAAAGTCGAACGTACAGGACACAACTTATACTGCGAATTGACAGTTAATGAGGTATTGCTTTAATAGATCAAAAGTAAAAAATTGGCCTTCGTGTTAGGTCCCCTGACTACCTGTCTTATCTTCAATCTCATGAAATGAATTATAGCTCGTTCAAATATTATTGTTTCTACGAATGTTGTTTCTATTACGTCAAGCTGAAGATTTATATATCAAGTGGCTAACGGAGTGATGAGTACGTATCTTTAAATGCCCACAAACCACTTCTCACACACTCAATGGACAAATCAATCATCATTCAGACATTTCCATTTTATGATAAACTTATTTTCAATGGCCATGAAGCAACCAGTTTGGATGTGATCATTGCACGTTGGACCAACTAGAATGTATAACGCTATAAAAAAGCGATTACCAACCAGGGCCTATTACATATAGTTAGCGTAACAACGCATGGGTATTCTCGCGTACTACTTTCGACATGTTGTACTTTCCGTATCGTACTGATTACAACAACGTACTACTTTTAATTCCCAACCACTTCTAGTATTGTCCTACTTTTGAAACATGAATGAAATCCATATACATGTATGTGTACACTGTGCGTGTATCGGCTGATGATGCCATACTCAAAAGTATTCACTTGTGCATATTTTTTCCAAGTGTACAATTTATCCACATCTCATTTAAGATGAATGTCCAACATTCGGTTTAAAAATTCATGAGCCGATTACGAAATAGTCGGAATGGATAATTGGGATAAACATTTTCATTTTTCCGACACTCTGTTGCCACATGAATAATTTGTGGTAGAGCAGGAGTAGAACTTACCTCTCTATGAGCTCTGAAGGTGATGGGATCGAAGGATAAATCTGTCCCGTAAAACTTTCTCTGTGTGTTAAGCAACTCATCCTTAAACTGTGTGAAAGAGAGCAGCTTCTTCTCAGTTCTCGTCTGGTCTCTGTTAAAATATTTTAATCAGTTAATACAAATTAAAAAAATTCCTCTGCTAGATTATTACTAGTCTCTGGTCGAATATATGAAGTATTTACATTACATATCGATTTGACGCAATTAACATCATGAACTAAAGCAGCTCTTCCTGATCGTTGACAATATTTTACCAGGTAAATGACTGCTGAAAGCCACATCATTATTAAAATGTTTTTTAAATGATAATGACTCACCCTTGCCGACTTGCGGTTGTAGCTTTCAGGAGAGTTACAATTGTTTTAGCGACGCGTCTGAATCTCAACAGCGGCTGAAATAATAACGAGAAGAACGGTTATAATCACTCTGTGGGTAAGCTACGTCGAGTATGTCTGTGATTTAGGTCGAGTAGACTGAATGATAAATTAGTGAGCTCGGTGCATATATATGTGGGTGAACCTATCGTTTAGATATGAAGCAGTTGTAAACAGTGTACATGCTGTTCTAGGTGTTCAGTTGATTATGGGTATAACGCGGGTAGCGGGGGACCCGTCTCAAACCCGCGTTATATTCAGAGGTGTTTGTGTTACTATCGGCGACCTTTGACCCCAGTTATTATTAAAATCGAAATACTAAATCGGGGGACACGATTGATAGACCCGTGCTATATCACAGATCTACACGAGTTGTATAATAGACATGAATACACAACACTGACAATCACTGCTTATCTCAGCCATTAAATTAAAAACCATTAGGTATAGATTATCGCATATCATCAATATCGGATAATAAAAACCATTAGATTAGATTATATCAGACTGATGTTAGCAGCCATTAATACTGACCCTGCCAAACTCGTACACCGAAGTGTCAATATACAGCGATCTTAAATAAACCATTTTACATCCACGCCGATATGATAATCCTGATTATTGTATATTATATATCCCTCGGGTTATAAAACTGCACTGTTATCACAATATCCCGGGGTGTTTACTGAATGTCTCACATGGGGTATAATCCTGATCTACTGGCGCGGGGTTAAATTAAAACTGATCACTATAACCGTCACCTGCCGGGTTTATATATTAACTGTAAGCCTGCCGCCTGCCTAGCCCATGCGCTATTAAAGGTGTGAAATATATTTAATTACCTGGCAGCTTTGATTGGTGTGTGTGTGTCATGAGTCGTGAACCAAGCCTGACTTAATACCAGGTCACGGTTCGTGAGTTGTTACTACGGTAAATTCATGCTCGATACAACGCGGTTTGATATAACGCGGTTTGATATAACGTGGTTTGATATAACGTGGTTTGATATAACGCGGTTTGATATAACGTGGGCCTGCTGTGTCCTCCTGTCTGTTTATTCTATTCATTCATCATTATAACGCCGATCAAAGGCTCCCATAGGAATGCAGAATGCACTGTAACTCGTTATAGAGCGTTTCTTTAGGATTTCCCTCCCTCTACCGGCGTTATGTCGACCATCTACTGTATACTCAAAGTTTGTGTTTAGGATAATTGGTCGGTTACACACAAACCGCGACACAAAGACGAGCTGATCACTCGACGTCATTAAAACGTCATCAATCCAGCGTATCTATTTCTAGGTGATTGATGTATAAATAATGGTATTTACAGATTAAGTGTCACGTTTATATGACGATTCGGTTAGAATTTGTGAGT